>JAXIVD010003541.1:2500-30000 GCA_036785275.1 Cancer borealis
CCTTATGTATGTGTTTGGGCAGGGTGTACTTCTCTTCTCCTATGGGGAGCTAGGGGTTAAAGACTGTATCATTAAACATTTCGCCAGGCGATCACCAACCCTGGCAAAAGCTTAAATGTTAAAGTTCTAAGTGAGAGGAATGTATATGTGTGCATGGGTGTGTGTATGCCTGCCTTGTCTTGGCTACTCCAGTTTAAGGGGATAACAGCCTAGTATATAGATAGATATAAATGTCTGCATGAATTCTTTTTAGTCCATTTTTAATCTTTTTCAAAACTAGTTTTAGTTCTTTGGAATTCTTGATTTGTACGAATTTGTGATACTAGCTATAAAGTTAGATTAAATTCATATTTCTATTTGAGCTTTTTTTACTATCCACCAAAGGTCCACTCAAAGGTGGGAGGGAGAGAGTAAAGTCTACCAGAGCCATAAGATGTCTGGTCTTGGCTAGCCAATTTTAATGGGGATGTAAGCCATGTACTATATAGATAGATAAATAGATAGATAGACTATCCAGCAAAAGCTCTCATACTGCAGGTATTTTTAGGACCCAAAAACTTTTCTTTCACCTGTGAACTTCTAAGATTTTCAGAAGTATCTTCACAATTAATATTTTTGATTGACAAATGGATATCTCACTCTTGTTCAAGGAGCACAAATGCTATCTAACTTAACTAGATCTTTGCATTCCCATTTTGCTCCCAATCCTGTTACTTGCATGCTATCATGTCAAATGTGTATAAATCATCAAAGAAAAATATGAAGGATTTCATGAAACTATTGGATGAAGTTTTCCATGTATTAAGAACAGATTTTCACAAGCATACACACTCTTATACACATACACACACACACACACACACACACACACACACACACACACACACACACACACACACACACACTCACATCATACAAGCTTAGGGATTCCAAAAGTATGGAACAAAATGCCTGGAAACTGTGTGCACTGGTATTTGAAGACTAGGTCCAACAAGTGATCTGGAGTCCACTAAAACCATTTGGTAAATATCATGGATACAAACAACTAGTGGTTCCTAAATATGTATCACTTGAAGTTCCACACCGAAATTCGAGGTACAGAAAAATACTCACTTAAGCAAAAAATATACATTAATATATCATTGAGCAATGATAAATAGAAAGTAGATTCTTTGAAACCTAAAAATCATTGTTTTCAAGTTTGAGGAAATACTCAATCTTGAAAAACATTAATTCAAAATATAATTGGGTAACCCTTTGCTACCAAATAAATTCAATAAAAGATACGGACTCAAGGCAGCTTTGCCCAAACCCCCCACACGCCCCCAAAAAAAATCTCTTGGTGTTCTCACGCAAGGAACTGCTGCCAATACCCAGAGCCTCCAGCACGGGACTTCTCAAACTTATCTGCATCAACCATGTCTGTGAAGTCCATCAAGTTGGGTTGTGTTCTCTCCATCTCTGCCACCATCTGTTTGATTTTCCTGATCTTCCTCAGCCGCTCCAGCCAATTACTGGCATAAGGACTGTGTGGTGGCCGGTTCAGTGACTCCCAGATGGTGGAGGCCAGCTGGGTAGGGGATCAGAGACCATATCAAAAGGTGGTCTCTTAATGTCATGATTTTACAAAGTTAAAGCATTTATAGTTACAAATAAGTTTTCAGTGACAAATGAAAAAAAAAAAAAAAAAAAAAAAACCTCAGCCTAAAAAACTCAGCCTAAGTTGTACATGTACTAAAAAAACACACATACAAGCCACTCGGTAAACTATGGTTCAGGAAAAACACTCAATTCTTGATTGCTTCTTAAGTAAACGATCCCTAACCCTAACCAAGAGGCAAAATATTCCTCAATGCTCACAAAGTACAGCAAACACTCACATCGGCATGGAGAGCAATTTGCCGCACCAGGATGGGTAGGTTGGTATCAGAGACTAGTCGAGGACTGCCACCACCACCCACAAAGTCTGCCAGCTCAGGCCGACACAGCACCCCTACACTGTTGGTGGAGTGGTCACCTGGCACCACCTCCACTGTAGTGTGATTGAACTGGCCCTGGAGATGAGGAAGTCTTTTAGTAGTAATATTAACAACTAACAATAGTCTTTCTATGTGAGAAAATATCTCTGGCCCCAGACTAAATATTAAATGTCAAATAACCTGTTACCCGCAAGACCCACACACATCATCCCCTTTGCTATTACACACTACATATATGATTATTGTAATGAAAAATTTTAATGTAGTAATTTCCGTACTCTCATGCTTAGGCAACTGCCATACTGTCACTGCGTACTGAGTTTTTGCCATTATGGTGGGTGGGAGTTTGCTGCATTGCTATTCACATGAAACATAGATGAGGTCCTTGTCCCACAGAGTGAATTTTGAAATGTTGTACACTGGTACTCCCTCCATCGCAGGGGATATGTTACAGACCCTCCCGCGATAAGTGAAAATCCGTGAAATAGAAATACCCTATTCAAATACACCCAAAGTATGTTTTTATAACTTTTACGATACTTTAAAATTAAACCGTATCTTTTTTCCAAAACATAACTTTCCTCCTCATTTTCTCGAAAGCTATTAGATATTGAAAATAACATTCCAGCATCTGATACACCTAATTAAACTCTACAACTGTCATTATGAATATTTTTTCTGTGACTAATAATTTAGGAGTGATGAGTGGTGATATGGAAGTCCTCAAACATATGAATATTGTAAGATCCATCTATTCTATACTGATTTATGAGGAAAAGAAGCTTATAACTACATTTCTCTTACAAGAGCTTGATTCTCTGATAAATTACACAAAAACTTTTTCTAGTGGTTAAGTGACCAAATTCTTTTTAATGATGATGATGATGATGATGATGATGATGATGATAATGATGATGATGATAATGATAAGTGAGCCAGCAGGTAGTCACCTTTATAGTATTGATGCTGTAAGGTTGTCCACTCTCATTGTACACGATGGTTACATAGTTGTTACCAATGTGCCGTTTCTTGCCGTTACAATTGGGGTCAGACTCCTTGGTAGGCATCATGGTGGCTACATGGAACACAACCTGAAGATGTACAAAACATGATAATCTACACCAACTAACTCTGAAGATGAAACTACATTCTCCAAAAAGACCATTTGTATAGGAGTAAGCAAGTACTAATATGCACACACACACACACTTACATATACACACTCATGCACAGACACACACACCCAAAAATAGGAAAAAATTGGTTCACTCAGCAAGCATGTGGTAAGTACAAGGACAATATATATTTTTAAGAAAAGTTTACACACATATATGGATGAAGAAAACAAATGGTAAGTGTTAGGTGCACAGGAGTTGCCTTCAGTAGATCAACTGGCCTCTTGCAGCTTCCTTATTTTCTTGTTCTTATATGAGGACAGAATATCAAGATTAAAAAGAGTTTGAAACAACTTGTAGGAGGGTTACTCAAAAAAAATATACAGCATCTCATGTTAAATGCATAGATACCTAGAATAACCTAGATACAGAAAAGGTTCATGCAAAGAATATCCAAGAATTTTAAACCAGGTTGTCTAACAGATGATGCAGAGACAGGACAGTAGAAGCATAATTGTTTTCCTCTATGTTACAACTAGATACACACACACACACACACACACACACACACACACACACACACACACACACACACACACACACACACACACACACACACACACACACACCTGCATGACGTCATCGTGCCAGATACAAACTTGCTTCCCATCGCTGCCTTTTGCATCTAAGCCACCCAAGAATACTTCATCCTCAGACACTGTACTCAACTCCAACACAGACCCAAGACCCTGGATGTGCAACAGGAGCACAGAATTATATTTCAACTTAACATATATATGAAACATTGTATCCTGAAACTATGCTGTTGAATATATTGCAATGAACTATAAGAAATGGACAATTACTGACACCATGAGTATAACCAGTTTTGCTTTTCTCACCTGCAGGAAGAGTATGTATCTCAAAGAACCAAAGGAGTTTCTGAGTATGTCCTGCTCCGTGCGCTGTCCCCGTCCCACGTACAGCACCCCAATCTTGTGTATTTCCTGAGGGCGAATAAGATCCAGTACCCGCATGGCACGCTGCACCTCAGGCAGGTGGGTAGGCAGTAGCATTGGCTTCTCAAAGTTGCCTCCAAGTCTGCCTAAATAATACAGTTGCAGGAACACAAAGCTGCAGGGAAAACAAATTCTAATTACTAATGTTGCTCTAAACTATGACTTTATTTATTTGTGACCAGCTGTTGTGGTGTTATCAAAAAAAATCAAGGAGTCAGTAGTTGTTCTTGCAACTTCAAAAATATGATATACTTTTTAAGGCTTCAATTGTCAAAGCCAACAATGAGTGAAAAGAGTAACATTTGTCAGTAACTTTAAATACAACTAATCTCCTACAGATGCTATCCTAGAAAAATTGACAAATAAAAATAAATTAAAATTAAATTCACAAGGTTCTACAGACATTAATTTTATGACTCCAAAAAATGTATATTTAAAAAATAGAATAATAATAATAATGAACAAGCTTCTTGTTGATTGCATGACACACTGAGGCTAGTTTACCAAGGGGAGATGCCAGGCTTGATGTCTTTCATAGAGTTTTTCTTAGCAGCAGAACCAGACTTGAGATGCATCTTCCTGGAGGCCGGGTTCATATCAGAGATGGTGTGCACCCTATCCCGACGCAGAGGGCGAGGTGAGCCACTGTCCTCACCCTCTGCGGTAGAACAAGCCTGACCACCACCTGATGAGATGCTGCTGTTGCTGCCACCACTTGTCTGTAAGATTGAGTTTAATAAGCACAGAACAATGTTTCATGTCTGCTTTTTGAAGTCTTTTAATCTGTTAACTTGAATGTAGGTGTTAATCTGTTTCATGTGCTCTTTTTACTTTTCCAGAAGTCAGAGGAATACAATATCAGCCTTAGAAGTTGCAACCTATTGTGGTGGATCTTTACCTAAGTAAAGTATTTGTTGCAGAATCATATTATCATTGGCCAGGATGTTCTCCAGACTTAACCCCATTAAAAACTGTAGAAATTTAGATGAAGAATTGACTGACCAATCTACATGAGTGGGCATCATGACTTAAGATAATTTGAAGGGATATGGATTGGCAAAGTTGGTGCCCAGACATCTTCAAAAGAGCATGCAAGAGGGGGATATTACAAAATATCAAAAGGTAAATAATGGATGCTATATTATATGTTTGTTTGCAGTTTTTATGTGCCCTTCTTGCAGATAGCAACTTACATGACTGATACTGATTACTATGTTCTGCTCTTTGGTCTTGTTACACAGCTTCCACTTCCTTCAGCCCACTTACACTCATGTTCTCCTCCTATCCTTTCAAACACAAACCACAACACTCTTTCAACTCCCCACTCCAGGCATTCCCCCTTATTATCCTTCTTGGCTACTTGGTAAAGCTAATTCACAGACGAAAACGAAATGTGCAAAGAATTAGCTGATAGGTTTAAGGCTAATATATTGGTGTTTATTTTACTCTAGAAGATCACCTCCCTCTTTGTGGTGCTTCTATTCAACCCTAATCAGATATGAGCCGTTCTCAGTTCCACACTAGTACTTCACTCCAGTGTGGTACCTGCTGCTATGGCCTACCATCTGAAGAGCTGAGGTGTGGCGCACTCTAGAGGAGGCAGCTGGTGGAGGTGAGGTGGAGCCAGTGTTGCCATCTATCACAGACTCAAATCTGCAGCACCAAAAACATTGATGTCCCTCTGCTATGTAATGATTCAGTGTGTGTGTGTGTGTGTGTGTGTGTGTGTGTGTGTGTGTGTGTGTGTGTGTGTGTGTGTGTGTGTGTGTGTATGTGTGTGTGTGTGTGTGTGTGTGTGTGTATCTGTGTGTCTGTGTCTGTGTGTGTGTGTGTGTGTGTGTGTGTGTGTGTGTGTGTGTGTGTGTGTGTTAGTATGTGTATGCATGTGTGTGTAATTCACCATGGTCTGGAGGATCACGTGCTGGACTAGTGACAGTCAGCCATTACCCTAGCCGAAAGAGCTCAAAAATAAATCTATGGATAAGGCTGAGACCTCCCACACATCACACATTCCCATCCATTTGTTCAAGGGGGACTAAACATTACCCGTCAGTGAAAAATCCTTAGCAACCTGAGTAGCATTCGAACCCAAGCCTTGTCAGGTGACAGACGGGAGTCTTTACCACCGAACCACAGGGGCGTGTGTGTGTAATTCACCATGGTCTGGAGGATCATGTGCTGGATTCGTGATAGTCAGCCATTACCCTTCCCGAAAGAACTCAGAACTCCTAGAGCTCATGGACACCTCTCACACATCACACATCTCCATCCCCTTACTCAAGGGGGACAGTAACCACTTCGTGTGTGTGTGTGTGTGTGTGTGTGTGTGTGTGTGTGTGTGTGTGTGTGTGTGTGTGTGTGTGTGTATTTACCTAGTTGTATTTACCTAGTTGTAATTTACAGGGTTCGAGCAAGGCTCATTATGTCCTGTCTCCATAACTATATTTATCCAATTTATCCAATTCAGTGTGTGTGTGCGTGCGTGGGTGGGTGGGTGGGTGGGTGGGTGGGTGGGTGGGTGGGTGGGTGGGTGGGTGGGTGGGTGGGTGGGTGGGTGGGTGGGTGGGTGGGTGGGTGGGTGGGTGGGTGGGTGGGTGGGTGGGTGGGTGGGTGTGTGTGTGTGTGTGTGTGTGTGTGTGTGTGTGTGTGTGTTTGTAAAAAAGAGAGAGACTGAACCGTGTGCATATTTAAGTGTGTGGGGATGTTATCAGTTTTTCCTTTCATTTCCTTTTCTAAGCACTGGACTTGACTGCCCTTCAGTAGTGGATATACAGTTATTGTTAGTATGGTGAGCATGTGTATGTGTGTCATGGGTGAAATGCTTTAGTGTTACACCCATGAGTGATAATTGGCAAAAATAATTATATAAAAGCAAAATTAAAAAGTTACTTCAAATAAATACTCAAGAGCATATACAATAAATACATAAAACTCAGAGTATATATTCAATGTAAATAATTTCACTTAAATATCTGTCGCACAAAGAATAAGATACAGATTATGACATATTTTTCTTATTTTTAGGTAGAAATACACACATAGCAGTAAAAGTAGAACGGTTCTCAGTAAAATGACAAATTAGAGTGTTTGAGTATATAATAAAGAGTGAAAGGAATGGAGTGTGCAAGGAGGAGATGTATGAGGGTTCCAAGAAACAGCCACCAGACTAAAGAAGTAAAAATTAAATGCTAAAATAAAACTGTACATTGTAAGTCAACATAAGAAGAATATTTGAACAAAACAAGAGACCTAAGATACTCTGTTTATACTTTGTTGTAATTCCACCAACCTTGGAGACAGCTTGGCTCGGCTCAGTGCTGGCGGGGAAGGAGACATTTCAGGTAGAGGAGAGGCAGGGCTGGGGGAGGCTGGGGGTCTGTCCTCACACGATGGAGAAGACTCCTCACCGCCTACCACCACTCCTTCACTCATCTCTGGACTAGAGTGACACCGCTGGACTGGCACTCGAGGGTCCTCAAGGTTATCACCTGAGTGTATATAAGTATGTGTATGTGTGAGTGTGTGTGTGTGTGTGTGTGTGTGTGTGTGTGTGTGTGTGTGTGTGTGTGTGTGTGTGTGTGTGTGTGTGTGTGTGTGTGTGTGTGTATGCAGCCACAGAGTTTCTGCTTAACACAATGGCTCAAGTTATTGCACTTTATATATGAAAAGACAAAGCCAGAACACGAGAGATAAATGGAGGCACAGAACTGCATTACAGATTACCTCTCTTTGATACATTGCTTAAACAGCACATATATTCATAATGCAAGACTCCTTAATTATGTACTGATCTGAAAATACTAATACACACCAAACATTCAATACTACATGTTCAGAAATGATCAGACAACCACAGGCTAATACATCACTTCCATATGGAATACACTTTCTCCTCAATTCCTTCTCTTTACATGAGAGTTGTCATCCATGAAACACAAAGCAAAAGAATCTAATCCAAAGGAAAAATCATAAGTAACAAACTCAAGCAAAATAAATTAAATACATGATTTTTTCTATAAAAGCCATTTTCAATACATTCATCACGCTAAATAAATTATGACATAACTATCTAAGATTAAAAGTCATCAGAAAAAAAAGAGAGAGAGAGAGAGAGAGAGAGAGAGAGAGAGAGAGAGAGAGAGAGAGAGAGAGAGAGAGAGAGAGAGAGAGAGAGAGAGAGAGAGAGAGAGAGAGAGAGAATAAAAATGTAATACCTGAGGTTGTGGTGGCAGTGTTTGTGGTGGTAAGTGGGGAGCTCTCCCGTGTGTCATCCCCGTGGTCAATGGTGTTGATCTTAGGGTCTGATGAGTTGTGGGACAGAGCCCTGCTGCTGCAACCACTTAAATCCCTCTGTGAACCAGGGTCAGAATCCTGTGTCTTGTCTGAACCTCCAGAAAAGGCACGTGGTCTGGGGTCTTCAAAATTTTGACTTAGGAGCTCCTGGTAAGAAAATGTAAGAGTGTAATAACAACCCTAAGCCTTGAGTTTAACAGTTTTATGGGAGGAACTTTTCAAGGGATGAAATTTGGTGTTTCAAGGTCAAGTAGTTGTGTAGTGTTTTTTCAATAGGTTATCATTTTTTGTCACCTTCAATTGGTACTTTTCTTTAATAAGTCTGGGCCTTTCCAGTCTTACTTTACATGGAAAATGAATAAAGGAATGATGATAATTTACATTTAAATTTGATGGCAATCAATCTAAGGGGAAAGTGAGGATTAAGATGATGATTCACAAGGAACTCAGCTGACAATACAATCTTCTCTATTTGTCTTAAGTGTCACTTATACAGCACTGCTTTCCTTCACTTTGGACAAGCTTCATAATTTGATAGCGAATTTAATGGTAAAAACATCTAAGGATGCGGGTTCTTTTATTTACTAATGTCTAATATTGTAAAGTCTAGTTGTCGCTGGAATAAAATTATACATGGCCAACTTTACTGGTCGCATTTAGTGAATAGCTGACTATTCTCCAGGAGGGGGCAGTACAATTTCTGTAGCCTATGGGCAGCAAACCCAATAAATTTTAAAATTGTGATTGTTAAGTTAGTGCAACTGAAAATAGTCCTGAATTTTTACCTCATTCTTCTGGTCTTCAAGAGTAAAGCCACTGATCTTCCGCCGAGAGTAAGCTGTGCCAGCACCACCCTGATTGGGGCCAGAGGAGCACGTTGGGGAGAACAAGGAACTGATGTCAAAGAGAGGCAGCTCTTCCATCCCAAGTGGCAGCAGCTGTTGTTCATTCTGGATCCTCATCATCCAGGACATGTTACCTGCAAAGCAGTGTACATGAGAATGATATCAATAGTGAAAATCTATCTATATACTAGACTGTTATCCCCTTAAAAGGGGGTAGCCAAGACAAGGCACACCAGGGTTCAGGAAGACATTACCCTCCCCTCCCCCTTTGTGCTTTGTCTTTATGTAGGAGAGTATACAGAGGAGAGGCTTTCCAAACCCTTCATTCCATCCCTTTTGTCACCTCTTATGAACCACAGGCATTACAGTGGTAGTACTTTTGCAACCCCCATCACTGGACCTATGATAATGATGATAATAATAATTATAATAATAATAATAACAAACACTCTATATACGTGACTAATATTACCCTATTGGCTACACTATTTTAGGGAATGACAACCTGGTATTGATAGATAGGTATTCCTTTGAAGAAGGATAGTCAAGACAAGGCGATTATGTAATGTTCACCGAGACATTACTATCCCTTCCCCTTCTGCCTTATCCTTTCATACGAGAAAACACAGAGAGGGGATTCCCTGATACCTCACTTTGTCATTTTTGGTTGCCTCTTGTGACCTGCAGGGAATACTGTGGTAGTATTCTTGCTGTCCCTACCACAGGATTAAATAATAATATATTTATCTATCTATCAATATACAGTGGCTATGTACTCTGCTGTTCAGCTACCCTTGTGTCTAAGAAAGGGTTTTTAGTTTCCATTAGAGGTAAAAACAGTCACAATCTGCAAATTTTCTGCAGATCTAATACAAAAAAGTACAAGAAGCCAGAGCCAGAGCAAGTGTCTCTGTACAGAACAAAAGCTCCTATGGGAGTAAATGTGCAATGATGGTACACATACATATATATTAAATGAGGTACTAACAATAATACATACAATGTCCAGTGCCTACACATCTGCACAAGTTCCTATGTCACATCTTTCATACACACTTCCATTGCTCTCAGCCTTCCATCTTGTCACACCACATACTCCTCTCAGATAACTAATTTCACACAGCACACACTCTTGCCTGCTGCACCTTATTCCATGTCCAAGTGCATCCCTCCATCACAAGTGTTGGCAGGAGAATACTGTTCCTTAAACCTTTTTATACCTCCATGGACACATTTCTTCCACTCTTGCAAGTGATCCCTTGATGCACCTGTTTTCATAACCGTCTCTCTTATTTCTCCTTACAATTCTTTGTTTGTATAGCACTGTTCCCAAGTACTTCAACTTATTCACTAATATCAGTAATAATCAACTAACCAGTGGGTTGCCTGATGTGTACTTCCGTCCACCCTAGACACCAGCAAGCACACAGTCGAGGCCGCCGCTCCTCATCAGCAGCAGCGGCAGCAGCAGCAGCAGCGGCAGAAGCTGCAGCAGCAGCAGAGGCAGCAGCAGAGGCAGCGACAGAATCAGCACTTAAACCAATGTTGGTGCCAGGTGCCAGGCGTTCACTGGAAGGTTCCCTGGGTGTGGGGTCACCAAATCCTCCACTGGACCAAGGACTAGCAGGGTCTGTGGACAACAAACACTGTGTCACTTGGAGGCAAACACCACAACAACGCCTGGCAATGGTCAAATAAATCAGGTTTTATTCAATTAGTCCATTAACTTAAATTCTGATAAAATAAAATGTCATTCTTGTTACTGTGAAATACATAGAAATAAAAATTCCTTCCAGGCTGACCAGCAAGTCCTGTGAGTGGAGGAGAATTTCACCCACCTTGGTCAAGAGGAGCAATGCCGTCCCCAAGGTCTCGGATAATACTCCTCATGTGCAGGTCATCTTTACTTTGTGGTTTGTACTTTGCCTGAAATATGGCAGATAATGTGATAATAATTCATAATTAAAGATCAACAAGCTATATCAAGTGCATCAGCTCAGTATGTGTGATCAGAGGCCTTTCCATTCTCACCTCGTGGGAGATGGTGCGGTGCAGCTCTGAGCGGTGGCGGCGGCGGCTCACTGGGTTAGTGTTTGGGGTGTGGGACTCAGGGGGAGCAACATCTGTGCACATAACATTAAAACGAGTCTCATTTCCAACCAAAACATTGAACTAAACTTTACTTTCAACTTTTAAATATTTCACTTATTCCATTTACAATTTTGTATTTTATAAAAACAGAAATCTGCATTTAGTTTAAACTACAAAAGAATTCTTAAAATAATGAACATTGAAACTTTTCATTAGAAATTTACTTAATCCAAACCCAGTCTACATAACTGAATTCCAAACTTTATGCTACTTTGTATTATGCACAATGATGCAATGTGTGTGTTCAGCTGAAATATATAACTTCAGAAACCTGTATCCAAGACTACTCACTGTTCTCTTTTCGGCAAAGTTGTATGCACTTGTCACACAGACCATTCCTCATGGGTCGCTGGCCACAGCCTGAGGTTGTCACTGTTATGATCTTATTGCCCAAAAGCCATGACTGTTCCTGGCCACCTTTGATCAACATCTTGGCCACAGGGCTCCTGGGAGTCAATACTTTCATTATTAAATAGTTAGCCAAAGAACTACTCCATTCCCCTTCCAATTTATGTAATACCATTTCCAGACAAACAAACATCAGTGGCAGACATGTAAGGCTAAAAGCTAAATAATAGACCACACTTTCTGGTAACAGATTGAAGACAATCCAAGACTTTCAATGTGGGAAATGCAAACTGTATTAAGCTTTACTTCTAATACCCAGGTGAGTCTTGCTCAGCATCCTTCCATTTTGATATATCTGTCCCTCTCACTCACCTTTTGGGCAGCGGTGCACAGGAGGCGTAGGTATAACGGGACATCAGGTCAACAATGGTCTCCAGCAGATCATTGTGAAACTGAATAATTTCTTCTCCCTTCCCTTGAGCCTAGGTGAGGTAAAAGGATAGCTGCAATCCCTTTCACAGGAAGGGTTGTCATATACTTGTCATATACCAATACATCATTGACAAAACAAGGTTAGTAGTACAGCTTCATCATTTATACTGTGAGTAAACACATCAAACACGTGGTGAGCATGCATATCCCAAAGATTTCATACCCTGACTTCCTTAAGCATTTATAACTTTACCCAGCATGCAATGAAATATTCCCTGTGCTGCCGAATGACTGGCTTCCAAAACCTTTGTACTTATAAGTGTAAGCAGATAGATAGATATATTGAAGACAAAACAAACATCCCAGCAGTGCATATAGGAACTATAGTAATAGTAAATCCATAATAAGAAATAACATATTCCATACAGCACACAGGGATGGCTGAGGCTCATTCTTTAGCTCTTCTAGGCGCTTGTGGGAGAATGACTGAGAGCGAGTCATTCTAGTTCTTGCATTGAGTAAAGCCTGAAAATTGTTTGAATAATGATTCAGGAGCAGTTACTTAGCATTACTAATGCAGAGAAAATAAAAATAATTGTAACACCTGGCACATGCTGCTATGCAGTGACTAGCTTACTATCTTCTAATTAGGTGACAAAAGAAAATGGACAGGGTTGACAATAAGAAAAACAACTGGTTACAATCACAAAAAACAATTTGCACTAAAATGGGACAAGCATAAATTAAAGAGCTGAAATACATAGTATATGGCCACATATGCACAATATATCTCCACCTACATAAAAGGTGATAATATATTGATCATAAATATACTACTCTATGAAAGCTACTGGTGATAATTCTTATCAAAATAAAATTTGTATATAGATAATCAAGCAAAACAATGTAAGTAAATATCTAAAATATAGGTAGGTACTCATAAAATCCTTCTTAACAAGCAAAACTACATAAGATGCAAAACAAATATAATAAATGCAAACCAAAGATCAACAAAAATACTGTTACTTCCACTAGATCATTGAGGCTAAAATTGGTAAGCCTTGCTAAGCCTGGCAGCACCACCACTCAGGCCACACAAGGACGTGCCACTAGTCCAACGCCAACACCACCAACACAACACTCTCACCTGCTCGCTGGTGCTGGCACTGGCACTCCGCCGACGTGTGTTGGCATCCTCGTTGGACAGAATTATGCTCAGGTTCTGCACGTGAGAACTAAACATTAAAACCTGCTTACCAATCTTTTTAAAAGGAAACTGTGCATGTCCTTAAGCAATAGACATTGAAGAAAATTAGCTTAAAAATTATTAATGACCATTCTGGTTTCTTCTGTCTATCTATTTGGTAGTTCTGTCTATGGTAAAGGCTACAAGAACTCTATTACTGTAATCTCTCAGATTCATAATAGGCGACAAAAGGGATGGAGCGAGGAGTCTGGGAAGTCTCTGCTCTATATACCCTCAAACCAAAAGACAAGCACAGAGTAATGTCTCCACTACCCCTGGCATGCCTTGTGTTGGCTCTTCACCTTTAAGGGGATAACAGCCTGGTATATAGATCTATCTATTTGATGCCTGTTTCTAAGCCTCCAAGGGATGGCCACAGCAGAAGTTTCCATTTATTCCTGTCCTCACATTCTCTTATCATCCCCATAACTCCATTTTCTAAACCATAAATTAAGCTGAAGAATCCAGAAAGACGTCTGATTACTACATATAACTAACACTTGTCTCCCTCAGATTTGAGAAAGAGATAAAAAATTATCATTTTACACTTACTCATCTATCTCACAGATCTTATGGATATGTATTCTATGGAGACAAATTTTGTACCAAAAATAAGAATTATAATTCAGATGTACAGGCACAACTATTTAGATAAAAAAATATCCAGTACACTTGCATTATGAAACATAAAATGAGTGAGGCACTCCACCTTTGTTATGAACTGGACAAATGCACGCCTGAAAGGGAGGCGACACTTGAGGAACCACATGGCAATCACGTGGTAGGCCAGCGACACAATGTAGTGGTTGAACTTGAAAGGGTTGGTGTAGGGGATGGCGATGGCGAAGATGGACATGTATTGGTCAGACACAAAATTGGCATAAACTTTAGGCAGATGGAGGAAAGCTGTGGGAAAAAATACAATGCATGTAAATGTGGTGACCTTGTGTAGAACTCACTACAGAGATAACTTGACCCTGCCACCCATGCACACCCTTAACAGAAGAAACAAAAGTACTTATTTTCCTTGCGGGACTTTTAAGCCTCTTAACTATATGTGAAATACTAATGACTAAATCTACCTAGTCTACAGAAATGATTTGCAACAAATAATAAGCTCCACTTTACCTTATCATTATGATAATGCTTCAAAACTAGTATACTGTTAAATTAATTAATCAAATCTGGGGAAGTAAGTTAAGTTGCACATTTTTCATCTCACTTTCTATGCATTAATCAACAGTTAGCATTAAATAACTCACTTGATATGAACTCCAAGATGGGCTGTGCGTTCTGGACGGTGGCAGTGATCTTGGAGAGACTAAGCATCACCTCACTCAGCAGCTTGATCATGGAGTCCCTCATCTCCAGCACACAGAGGGTGAGGGCGCTGACACACAGGGGACTGGCACACCGACTCACCACACCCATCTCAAGGCATTTGATAACCTACAATGCCAATGTTTTTATGTGGTATTCTGTTTAGATATTCTGGAAAATTTCTATCTGGCTTTTGGTAGATTTCTTTCTATTGTTTACAGTGAGAGTAGTTATCCTTGCTAATTTGTTGTCTAAACAGTTATCTCTCCCTATTCATTATGTAGCTCCTTCTCCCACGTACTATTTTTCTTTAATTAAATAAACAAAATGCATTCCTGGTTTTCATTTCAATCATGCAGTTAAGAATATGAGAATAATCATATGCAAAAATTCAGATATACAAACCAGCTGATGAAAATTTTATTACTGAAGCTTTCCATTGAACTGCAACAACCCAGCTCTATATTCCTACCTTCTGCTGGAAAAACGGGTCCATGTGCATGTGGTAAGAAGCCAGAGTTGCCAGCACTGGGAAGACATAACTCTGGAAGTCTGAGCGTGTGAACCTGGTGGGTGTGTTGTGCAGAGACTCAGGAAGGCCAAGGCTCTTCTCAGTGACCTGGCAAAGACAAAAATTTTATGGTCAGCTCTTAATCAGATATTCTCGTGTTTAACAGGTTGGTTTTGGAGGGAAAAAATATGAACATAAAAACAAAAATAACCGTGCAATTAATCAAAGTACACCATATAAAAAAAAAGGAGACAATCACTAATTGAAAATATATATTAAATCATATTAAAAAAAAACTAAGATGGTAAAGATAGGGCTGCTGTTTGTGAGTTTATACTTGCAAAGGAAGCACAAGATATTTCAAAATGGTACAGTATCACACTCACCAAGGCACACAAAGTTGCAGCAAAGTAATCAATGTCATTTGCATCTCTGGAGAGGATGAGAGCCTTGTTCTGAAGCACCTGAGGCACTCGCTCTAGAATCATGCGCAACACTTCCCAGTCTGGTGAGGCGATGCAAGTATTATGGCATATGGACAAAGTCTTCTTAAACATCAAGTCAATGTACTGAATATATAAGGTGGAGTAGCAATATATTAAAACTAGAATTGGTTCTACACAACTCCCAAGTTTCACAGCAGGAAATAATCATCATCATACTGGAAGACTATATCAAAGGAATATGAGAACAAAACAATGCAATGGTGAAGTTATCATGACTACCCAATAGAAGTGTTATGAACCACACGCACCTTTCTCCTTCTTCATAGCCACAATAACAATCATGGCAGCTTGGGTGAGGGAGAGGTGTGTTATCTCCACTTTGTGCCTTGATGACGTCTCCCCACCAGCTGCCACGACATACTCCTTCTCCTCCCTGTTGAAGTCACTCATCATCCCTGAAATATACATTCATAACCCCACCAAGTTAGTCACAGCAACATACTTTGAATAAATAGTATCATGTCACCTTGCAAAGATATTCTAATCACACTCCTGCCATTACAACACATCCATAAGCTAGCACACCACACCATAACACATTCACACACACTACACTTGCACAAAACAAAACACTGTACAACCAACATACTACAAATCAATAACACACTGCACCACACCATAACCACAATCATCATTACCACCACAGCGTAATAAAGGCATATAAGTAACAGAACCTTTGCTAAACCATAGCTCCTCCTCTTCTTGCTCTCCCTCTTCATGGTCCTTCTTGTGGTGGTTTCTCTGCCGGGTCAGGTGGAGGCACTGGCCATGCTTGTGATCCACCACGAGGTAAGGGGAGAAGGGTGGCACCAGGGAAGCAATGGAATCCTTCTCATCCTCTCCAGGTCGTTCTGGCATCTTTGAGAACCCAAGCTGATACTTGCTGTTGGCCCGCATCTCAAAAATCATCTCAAAGATCTGGAAGTGACCAGGTAATTGTCAAGTGATACAATGATTAGCCACATCATTCACTTAAGTGCAGCAAACCAATGTAGAAATAACAGTACAAAGCTAATAAATACTAGGGACCTGGGATTAGCATTTACTGACCTACCACTTAAGTGCTAGTGGTAGAGAAATACCAAACTACTTTCTTGTGGTGATCCCATCAGTTTACAAAGACAGTGATGGAGGGAGTATGATATGACAAATTATAAACAATTATCAATGAAGAGGGAATCCTGTGGCCAGTTCTGTCAAGGCTGCTTCTTATATAGAGCTTTCCAGAAGGAACATAGGTAATGATAACAATGACCTTGCATCAAGTTAAAGAAAATAGCTATACAACTACTGGATGTCTCTTACATTACTAAGGAATACAAACAAATACAAATAAAAAAGGCTCAACACATAAGACGGTGATAAGACTTTGAAAACCTTCCTAGTACTTGACAAGTGTTGGGTAATGCAGTCACCCAATACCCAAACAACAGGAAGCCTCAGAGTCCCACCCACCTGTTGCCTGACCCGAGCCACACCATCCATCACCGCCTGACTCCGGTAGTGACACTCCAAACAGGATATCAGGATGCCATAAGCCTGGATGGCATGGGAGGAGGGCAGGGTCCACAGTTTCTTCTTAAAGATACGGATGAGGCCGGCCACAGCAGCAATGGTGTCTGCAGCCTCACTCTCCCTCACCACCTTCACTGCACCACTTGGCCCCTGGTACGGTGCCATCACAATCTGGGCCAGGAAGGAAAGCATAGGGTATTCCATTAGTTCCAGAATGCACCTCTTGACTCATGTAATCTTGAAGAAAATACAAAGTGGATGATGTTCTGTACAAATGACAAATGATGGAATGACCATAACCCTTTATCCATGCCAATACATAAAAAAAAACTCATCTGGATATTGGCAATGTCTGGATAAAGAGTTTCAGCATTGAGGAGGGATTACTGCATGAATACTATCACTGTATTTCCTGCAGAGTTATAATAGGCAACAAAAAGGGACAGAGCGAGGGGTTTGGGAAGCACATCCTATGTATTATCTCCAGGGAATACAGTGGTAACATTCTTGCAACCTTCACTACAAGACTAATAGACAGATGATCAAGATACAGACTCACATTTTCCAACAAGGTGAGGATGTCTGGCACCACCTCAGACTTCTGTGTGAGGGCAATGTGTACCAAAAGGTTGACTGCTGCTGTCCTCACCCCTACATCTTGCTCCTTCTCTATCCCTTCCATCTGTATTGTGATCACGTTCCTCACCATCTCTTTCCCATAGGTGTATCTGTAATATTGGTTCATGCCATGCTGGTGTTAGGTATGAAACACACACAAACAATCAACTAAAACATGGACAAAAAACTGTTGCAAGTACTACTCCATGATAAAAAAGGCATAGCCCTGTGATATAAAATGTATCAAAAGATGATGCAGTAAACAAATACCAATCAAAACAAATCTCAACAACAACAACATCCCGTGACCTAACCTGTTTCTGTTGTAGACATCAGACAGGATGGCCAGTGCCTTAGTCCTGACGTTGGGCCGATGATCCCGCCGGAAGTACTGGTTGAGTAGTGTGCCCAGATTGGCTAACCAGTGTGGTCTCAGCGGGTCAACACGTAGGGCCAGGTGGTCAAGGAGCCGCATTACTGATGACTCCTGCGCCCAAAACAGACTCCATGTGTGATGTGATCAGGTTTATAAGATGATATATAGTATGATTTTTTTTCAGGTTCTATCTAACCTAAACATCAAATATTATATATACAATTGATGCAATTCTATTATTTCTGATCATCACTATCTATCTATATTCCTGTTTTATTGTACTCCTTAGAAATAGATTGCCAAGATAAGGCATCAATATAGAGTTTGGGAAGAATCTAATTTCCCCTCCATCCCCTACATCTTGTTCCACCGTAGGAAGAAACATAATCACAATCAGTGAATAAAGGCATCAAAAACAATACTTATTTAAAGCAAGATCAAAAACAAAGAAAGGGACATCGTAAAGGCTATCAGATTATACTAACAGATGTATTACACAAAGTATTACATATGAAACACCAATAAGACTACATAAAAAACGAGATTCTAATAAAGCAATATAAATCATAAACCCAACAACAACCACCACCACCAAGGTACATGCAATACTACAACCAGACACTACTGACCGGCCGCAGGTGTGAGTACTTGTCTATGAGGGAGAAGAACTTTTCTGCCGACCCTCCAAACTGGTGCATTTCATTAAGCTGTTCAATGGCATCCAGAACCTCCCTCAGGAGACTCAGTATTGTCTGCTTCTCTGTGCCATCTTCCATCGCCACTGAGATGGTGAATTATGAGACAGCCATTAACGTAAGCCTTTTTTGTACTTGTATGAGAATAAAAAGATAATATTTCTAATTCAAATGGCTTTTTCTAGCTTCTCTGATGGTATGTTCGTTTATTTTATTTTTATTTTTTTAAGACTGCAGGCACAAATTAATATGAAATGACCTTAATTAATCACTACTTTTTGTTCTTTGCTCTCCTTCAATTTAACAAACACACTGTGCAATATAGTGAGTTAATGCTTTACTTCCTTCATTCAAGGTGATTAGTAGATGCTTTACCTGTATGTTCAAAGAGGCTGTTGAGTATGTCCAACACAAGGTCCCATGAAGAGAAGTGCAGTTCCATGTACATCTTGGAGGCCAGCTTCTGTACGCTGAGGGCAATCTCATACACCACTAATGTATGGTTGTTCTTGGCGGCCTGACACACACACACACACGCACAACAGGGACATAATAATAAGCCATCTTCTCAACAAGGTAATGCAGCAAAAGTACAATGATCATAATTTTCATTGTATATCTTGTGCATTAGAATGGCATATACATGACCAATACATCTGGTTTGGGAATAAATACATGCACTCTATGCTTACAATACTATTACTGTGTAGAGAATTAATCAAATACAAGAACAGTGGAGGTAGTGGCAAAGAATTCATTATTTCCACAGACAATATGAAGAATAAGATAGGAATTAATCACTAGGGATGAAATTTAATACAGCCATGAACACACTTCTCTCAGGTTGGGTAGGACAGCAGCTGGCTTGAAGTGGAGGGAAGACACCTTGTTGCTGCCCCACAGAGCCGACGTCACAAAGAAGATGCCGCCACGGATCATATGAGGATCACAATTGCTCTGGATCAGCCGGCACAACACAAACAAGCCACTGTTCCCAAGGTGAGTGCCAAGGAGGTTTCGCATGATCTAAAAAACAGTAAACATTGCCGTCTCCTTTATGCACTGAGCTTCAAAGGATTTTTACCAGATAAACACACACATCCTCCATCAATATCCATCATCCTGTACATAAATCTGAAAGCCAGTTTAATTATCATCTTCCAGTAGATAAATATAAAAATCTCAAATGAGTGTTCCCACCTTCCATGCCTCTGCTGTGAGCTGTGGCACATTGACAGCTCTGGTGAGTGCTGTGATGAAGGTGGGAAGGGCTGAGGAAGGTAGGTAACTGTAGGCCAGCACAGCATCCAGCACACGGAGGCATAACCAAGCCTCCCCTTCACTGCTGGCTCGGTGCAGCTGTATCACCACTTGTCTGTGAGTAAAGACAACCTCATGTATTACTGGTACAAAGGAACACTTGCATAGGAATTGAATGGATTGTTGAAAGATTAAGCTCCATTGTGTTTGAGAAGGATAAACAAAAGGTTCTAGTGAGTTTAGTGACACATTTATTGGATATATGTTGGTGAAAGGAATACTTACAAAGGAATCAGATGACAAAGGAGAACATAGTGACATCTTATTAGGAAATACTGAAATGTCTCATCATCAAGGGCTCATTTTCAAGAAAGGGAACTCCAAAATTTTAAGAAATCTGTCACTATATGTATATTTTATTTCCACTTGCCTTCACCTAAACATTTACGAAAAACAAGCATCAAGTATAACACAAGTAACTTCATGTGGAATCTGAAACTGTCCTAAACACATCTTATCTGGAGAGAACACATAATACCCCTTAGCACACCCTCCCTTTAGGACACCATTCCACCTCCTTACACTCATAACACCCTCCCACACCCACCAGAGACAGACATACACACACATATACTTACTTCACAAAGCCAGTGACAACCGGCTCATCCAAGTATGCAGAGTTGAACTTGACGAGGACGATGATAAGGTTGAGGGCGTCTGCAGCCTGGGGTGAGGCAAGGAGGCCCGGCAACCAGTCAAGGAGGAACGGCCCAACATACTCATCAATGTACTCCAGCTGCTTCCCCTCGGCTATCACCTCACGGAAGAAGTCAAAGCTGAGGAAGACAAGTGAAATGCATTCTTTTCTTCCCACATTTTTGCTACACTCAAGTATGAGGATTAGGGAGATAAATGTGCATAAATTCTGACATATTCATTAACTGAAAGGAATAAAACTAAAGATAGAAAAAAATCCAATATTGTAACCAAATAACTTGGATAATAAAGCTTAAGAAATATTACAATAGATCTATCACATTACAGTAAAGAACTCAACCATATCTCTCCACAAAAAAAATGATTTATCATATGACTTGAAATAATATAGAAATAGGACACTAGCAATAATCTCCATAATGACCCACTTTATAAATCCTATTTGCAAAAAAAAATAAAATATGCAGAATCCCATAACAATCCAAATTCTGAAGAGATAAAAACCATTCTGATGCCTTCCCTCTCCCCTCTGAGGCACCTACATGGGTTTGGTTTCTTCGCGCATGTAGTTCTCCTCAATGTAGTTGTAGAAGACATGTCGCATGGGTCCGAGGCGGTCATGGCCGGCAGCAAGGGTGGTGAGCATCTGCAGGGTGGTGTGGCGGTGCTCAGCAACACACAGCGGTGATAGCAGGTCACGCACCAGAGTCCACAGCTTCTCAATGCCATACTATGCAACGACATAACACATTACACTCTTGTCACTCACCACATTTTCATCCACTGTCCTGTATTCACTATTTGTCTTAAGAACTAAACATAAATATTTATATGATATACTGCATTGAAATCAATTTGAGAAAAATAAGAGCAATTTTTGGATAATTTTTAGATTTAACAATAAGCTAACTTGTTCAAATCTTTGCTGTCTACACAATTTGTTTCCATATATTAAAGAATAAGGTAATGCACATTCATTTATTCTGACATACTATTGCTACCTAACACACTAAGGACTTATATAACAACACACTCTCTCTTTATCCAAATACCAGACTAAGCAAACAAAATCATCTCATTTCAGACAAGCAAACTGAGACAAACAAGTTCCTAATGAGTGATGAAAGGAACATCAAACCATGCAGTTCATCACCTCCTCAAGTCTCCTGGAGGCAAGTACTTCCGTCAGCTCCTTTATGGCCTTGAGTCGCACAGGAGCCGGGGAATCACTGCTCAGCTCCAACTTGATCTCCTCAGTGAGTCGGATGTCCCGCACACCTGGAGCATTGCCACGCTCTATCTTGAACCATCTCTTTAATCTCTCTGGGAAACTCTTGTCTCCTTTGCTGTCCTTGCTCATCGTTGTAACATCTCTGTGCTGTAATGTAAGCCTCAGTCAGAATCTAGCAAAAGTATAATTATTCTGTTGATATAAAAAGAATCTGCCTTCCACTTAAAACTATACATGAGAGAGAGAGAGAGAGAGAGAGAGAGAGAGAGAGAGAGAGAGAGAGAGAGAGAGAGAGAGAGAGAGAGAGAGAGAACCCACATTTGAATGACAGAAATAACATATATGGAAATTGTTTTGCCAGTTACCACAAACCAACATTAGTGAAAACAGCACAGTAGAAGAAAACATAAACGTTGAAATATGATGATACTTATAAAGACAAACAATGGAGAAATTATACTTTTCCCTAAACATTTCTTTGAGTTTATATTTACCTTACTCAAAGCAAAGATCACAGTAACAATACATCATTCTACTTCTTCTACTTCTTTTTACAAGCATGGATAGACTCTCAATTGCTATGTGGTGCTAATATATATGATAGAAAACATTAAGACAAACATATATTACCATGATGCTGCAATATCCACCCAAGAAAAAGGCTAACACACTTTACTTTAATTTATTACTTAATTATATACTAATGACATCACTTCTATTCACAAACAATCAATGTACTATTTTGAAGCATTTAATCTGACATCATCAAGTCTGGTTTGTCACTTAGCCACTGTTGTCAAATCGAAATGAATACTAATTAGGTCCTAAGGTATCCATCCTGAATCTATATATTATGAAATAGACTCACGAATGTTTTGTTTATCCTGCAATATCAGTAATCCTTTTCCTATTGCCATAATACACCTACTTTTGTTGAGATAAAGTTTCAGGTGATGTTACAGTATACACCAATACAGTATATACTTGTTTCAGTATACACCAATGTTACAGTATTCACCAATAGTATCTCTAAGGGTGCTCTCAGAACTGACCTTCATATCAACACCAAAAAACACTAGTGAACTTTAAATCACTAATATAAACAACTGTAGTAACTGGATGGCCTTGAACGGTTTCCACCACTACTAGAATGAACGTGAACCAAGGTATAACACCACTAAATGTATTGACACCACAAGAACACATGACACGATAACACTATAGAGATGACAGATAACAATGTACAGCCCTGACAACATTACTTTTTCTTAATTAATCAGACACAAATCACATACAATGAACTGATTATTTCCACAGTAACTGATAGCATACATAATTAATGGTAATGAGTTGTTCTTCAAGTATAACATCCTGCTCATTCTTCCTTTCCTTAAATTTTCCTTTCAATTCTACCTCGAGGAAAATTGAGGAAAAAATCGCGAAAAATTATGACCATCACCAATTTAACATTAATAAACGTGTGTATACGGTGGTCATAGAACAAAATAACAAGGATAATAAAGCATCTATAAATGACCGCTGAAGAAAATGGTGTAAATCATATATTAGGCCTATGCAGGAGAAAAAAATATATTAGGCTTAACCAGGTGGTCCGGATGTCAACAAACTTCTTTTTGCGTTGTCAAGGGAATATATAACAACACCACGTTACCTTCCTAACCTCAATATCAATTAGGAAGCTTTATTGACATTACTGAAGGATTTTACAAAACTTCCTCCATTTATAAGGTGATAAAAAGTTATTTTACCTAATACTTGGTAGCCTTTTTCCTCTTCTTTTCTTCTTCTTCTTCTTCTTGTGGCTGTTCACTCAGTCACTCACTTCACTGTTCGGCTCCTCAATTATTTTTAGTTAATCTTGTTCAGATATGATAATTTAAGATTTTATTTTATTTACTCCTACAGATAACAAACAAAAATGTATAAAATAGGATTGCATGTTATTGTCAATTAATATCACAATCCACTATTCGGCTCAGGTGCAAGTAGCCAGTTTTATTCAGATATCACAACTTACAATATTATCCCTGTTTCTCCACTATGCAAAAATATAATAGATATATAAATGAATTAATTAAAACCCCCAACTCTACATCTATCACTAATATTACTGTAATTGGCCAATTACCAACACAATTAATTTATACGATAGATAATATTAAGATAGTCATTTGTAATAATGTCATCGTGAAAAGCAAAACTGCATTACTAACATCAACAGAGTCACGTGAAAATACGTATAGACGAAAAGCTAAAATAACTACTAACCAATCTCAAATGTGGCTGATAATTTGATTTTTGTAATAATACGTCAAACCTTGATTATGCGGAGGATAAATTGTCTTATTTTTTTGTGCACTATCTATGGTAATAAGTAACTCTGCTAAAACGCTTACTAAACATATAATATGTATAGTTCATGCATCAAATTCAAGTCAATATAAAGTTTCACTCAGTTACTTAATGAATCTTCCACTACCGATGAATAGGTACTGAAAGTCACTATGTCCGCAGGTGGTTCATAGAGACATAACACCTGCTCTTAGCATCTAATTAAGTGTGCAGCGCCAATGAATCACCGCCAAGTGGCTTTTACTTCCCATGGTCAGGTTTAAAAAATAAATATATAGTTGTGCGAATGGAAGCTTGCAAAGAAGACTGACAGGCCTATTACTTACTTCTTTCTTCTTCTTTGTCTTAAGCTTTTCGTAATTTCATATGAAGTCGCTAAATGTGATTTGCCTCATTTTACTCATTTATGCCGAACACATCATTTAATTAATCTCTTTGCCTTCTGCCTCATATCTTTATCTATACAATCGATCCACCTGTGTTTTAGTCTTCCTCTTTTCCTACGTCTTTATATCTCCATACTCTGTTATTTTGGTGTCACATAATTTCCGTTGTTTACCGAGACAGAAATGTGTCTTATCATCACTTATTAGACAGGAAATGGCAGCAGGTTCATGATTCATGCCTGTCATTGTAAAGATTATTTTGGTTCATGTACAGGTTCTGTTGGTTCAATATAAAGGTTCTGTTGGTTCATATCACTACCACTAACTTTAATTAGAGGCAGACATATAGTTTGATGTTGTATATACTACCAGGAAACTCCGTGTCAATTAACAGACCGCGACCTTTCAGATAACTATGTAACTCGTGCAATGTCACTGGAGACGAAACCAATGATACTCACGGTTCGCAAAGTCTCATGGATTAAGGATAAGGCTATTGCTGGTCTTCATAGGATAGATTAGATGCAGCAATATAGCTTAGTCGTGCGCGTGGTGGAGATGGTGAGATCAAGTTGGAATAACTTTACATTAATGGTGGATTGTGTTTCGCCACAACTCTGATCTAAACAAAAATTTCCCTTAGAAGAAATGAGACTTTCTGTGAATTAGTTCAGAGAAAGTTGGAAGATTTAATGGTAAACTCGTATGTTATTAAATCCATCATATAAGGTAATTGAATTAACCTTACATATGTATTTTAGACACTGTAACTGTATGTGACTTATAAGCATAAATGGTATAAGTACTAAAATTTTAAGACTCATCCACCTTTATACCAGGTAAGGATGGACGCGACAGAAGAAAAAAAAAAAGACGGAAAGGAAGGATGTACAGTCATATCCTTTTTTTTTTTTTCCTAACCTATACAAGTCTCGAGACAACCGGCCGTTCCCCTATGGAAATAACTCAGAGCTCATAGTGCCCAATCTTTGGGTTGGACCGAGACCACTCATACACAACACACCGGGACAACGAGGTCACAACCCCTCGACTTACATCCCGTACCTACTCACTGCTAGGTGAACAGAGGCTACACGTGAAAGGAGACTCGCCCAAATAGTCTCCGTCCGCCCAGGGTGTGTGTGTGTGTGTGTGTGAGTGTGTCACATAAATTACCTTCATGACATTTTTTACTGGTAATTCTTAAGTTACAATCGATTATTTGAAATGTGGCTTAATTTCAATAGCTTTACTTTTTTGTTGTCATACGTATGGTTAGGAAGTTATAAGATCCAAGTGTAGACGTGAATGGCCTCGTCTTGGTAGTCATGACAACGAAGGGGAGGAGTTGAACATGAAGGTTATACAGTCAAGTTTGTTGACGTTGATGGCGTGGAGTTAAATAGTAATTACAGATGTTTTGAAGCAGTATAATGGAGTCTACCTGTGAAATTATCGTATGCAGATGTGTCCTGATTATCACTATCATTATTGTAATTAAAATAAATAAGTATGCTTGAATAAAAATTAATTATAAAAATCACAGGAAATTATCATAAAAGGAATTGTGTAATGTACTTACGAGATTAAGCATGAAAATATTATGAAAATATTAGTTGTAAATACGTAAATACATTTGAAACAATTATCCTGAAGGGAGAGAGAAGAACAAACATTGAGGAGGAAGTAGTGAAAAAGGAATAAGATAATTGAACGGGACAGAAACTCGAGGCGTGACGAATTGACGGCTGGCCAGGCTGGGACGAGGAACCGCACGAACAGTATTTATGGGCGTGACGCAGCGCACCACCACCACCACCACCAACAACAACAACAACAACAACAACAACAATGACGTTCCCCTCCCCCACCACCACTACCTCATCCTCTCTTTCTGCCATCACATTGTCTCTTCTTCATCCTCCTCCCTCTCTCTCCTCTTTCACCCTTACACTGACCTTGTCCGCACCACCACCACCTCCACCACCTCCACCATTTCCACCTCCACCTCCCCTTCCTCCTCCTCCTCCTCCTCCTCCAGGCTCTGCGGCAGGTACACACACGTGAGAGTCTGGTCGATTGTCGTCTGTCTGCTGCAGGATAAAACTTGTCTCGCAGCTGACTACCAGGAATTCTTGTTCACCTCCCTTTTTTTCTTCCCTCTCCTCCTTTTGTTTCTATCAAGTAGGTATTATAGTAGTATTGCGTAGGCCTATTAATGTCTGTATTTCCTTTGTACTCCTCTTCTTTCTTATTTAATTATTTTACTTCCTTGTCCTCTTCCTTCTTACCTCCCTCCTCTCCTTCCCTCTCTGCCTTCTTACCTCCCTCTTTTAGTTCCTTGTCCTCTTCCTTCGTACCTCCCTCCTCTCCTTCCCTCTCTTCCTTCTTATCTCCTTCCTTTCCTTCCCTGGCCTATTCCTTCTTACTTCTCTCCTTTCCTTCCCTCTCTTCCTTCTTTCCTCCCCTGTTCTCTTCCTTCTTACCTCCCTCCTTCCCTTCCCTGCCTTCCCTCAGACCGCTCCTTCGATTAGCATAGACTATCCATTGCACCTTACCTCTCC
>JAXIVD010003541.1:32500-45020 GCA_036785275.1 Cancer borealis
TTGTTTAAACTTGTTACGTCCTTGAGTATGTGATGTCGAGTTTGATCTGAACACCGGCAGGCTCGTTGGCAACATTATCCTAAGCCGGGTGACATTTCCCTCTGTCAACCACACCCACAAGCAACGCCCCCGTCCCTCCCTACTCCGTCCACACCCCGACACACCCCGCCCATTGTCTACATGTGTCATTCACACCTATACAGACCCAATATATAGTGATTCGATACCCATTCCACCCACGCTCCGCCCACATTTATATTTTCTGCCCACTCTCTCACGTTCCCGCCTACACAAGTTTTCCTACACTATTAAAAAAAAGCATTCCACTCGCGTTCACACTTATACACACTGCTCATATCCAATTCACCCCCACGCCCACCCTCTATCTATTCTTAACGCCCACTCGCTGCCCATCCCAAAGAGAGATCGGCATGCCCGTCTACCCACCCGCCCATCTGCCCGACACGACCCATCTCGTTTATAATCGACAAAATAATGATAATAATAATGTCCTGCCACCTTCACCCACATACACCCACCATCACACCCATCACAATACCCATTCCTCCTCATTCTTTTTATCACCCCCCACTACCTCACACCTGTCAGTAGCGTCCCACGCCCACACAGTGCCACCCACGCCCATGGTTTCCTCAAGGCTAGCGGCGCCCATGTCTCTCCCACGCCTGCCTCACCCACAAGGCCACCTGCGCCGCGCCCATGCCTCACATCCTCATTAAACACACACACACACACACACACACACACACACACACACACACACACACACACACACACACACACACACACAGTCATGAGGGCAGGGGGAAGGGGGGATTTCTCCCCTAAGCCATGATTGTCTTTATTGGAGAGAAATACATACATGCATGTGTGTGTAATAATAGTAATAATGATAATAATAATAAACGGTTTATTTAGAAAACAGTCATGAACTGAAAATATACATAATTGGGAAATCAATATGCTAAGATACAATTAAGTATACTTATTTATATTTAAAGGTAAACTTAATTAAGATTACTTATCCATGTGTTAGGGTATAGTTAAGTTTACTTAGAATTTAATTAGTGAACAATGGAGGGAATCGCAGTGTTCTTGAAGCGGTCGGTCCTCGGGGCTTTGGCAGGGATTAACACGGTCCTGTGTCTGGTAGCACGGATGGGGGGAGGGGCATCAGGGGGGAGTAATTTGTGGTGTTGAGTGTTTTAAAGGCCTTCCCCGAATGTCCTTAGGGCCTCCTCATGTTTGATAGACAGCCTCGCCAGATTTAGCGTGTTGAGGACACTCTCGTAGTCGTGGTATGCAGGACCGAGAATTAACCTGAGTGAACGTTTCTGAATCTTCTCAAGTTGGTGGTTGTTGAGACATGAGGACCAGGCTTGGGAGGCATACATGAGCTTAGGTAATATGAAGGAAGTGTAAACTTCCTTTAGCTCATCAGCCGGTGTTCCTAGGGACTTGAGCCTTCGTAGCATGTAGATTTTGTAGGAGGCTGATCTGATGGTATCAGTGACATGCTGCTTCCAGTTGAGTCATCTAATGTGATGCCAAGTAGACGAGTTGACTGCACTACTTGGAGGGGGTGGGAGCCAACGGATATCTGGGGAGGGGGCACTGCTGGTGAGGAGGTGCAAAAGTGCATCACCACGGTCTTGGTGTGGATGATGGACACTGTTCACCTCCGTCCACGTCTGTAGGCTGTCAAGGATGGCTTGGAGAGGGGAGAAGTCCGGGGACTTGGTGTTGACGGGGATGCCAGCGGTGGTGTCGTCCATGTAATACTTCCAGCGATGCGGGGTGTCAGTGAGGGCACCGTTGACAAGAATGAGGAAGCATAGTGGCCCCATCTTAGTGCCCTGTGGGACGCCGCAGGTCAAGTGTTGAAAGGAGGAGACACAACCCTGATAACGGACTGTTTGCCGGCCCGTTGAGGAAGCCTTCCACCCACGCTATCAAATTGGGATTAAGACCCAGACTGCTGGCCTTGGTGATAATAACAGTGTGGTCCACAAGATCAAAGGCTTTCCTAAAGTCTACAAAAGCAACAGCAAGAGAGGTGTTACGCTTGTCCAGGTGGCTGTGTATAAAATCAAGGAAGCTGACAAGGCAGTGGGTGGTGGAAGAGGATTTCATATTTCCAAATTATTGTGAATCTATGGTTGTTTTGAAGTCTGAATAAGCCCAGTCAAATACAAAGTCTTCACAAATGAGGCTGGGGAGAGGCGTGATGGCGATTGGTCTTAAGTCATTTAAAGACTGAGGACTGGTTGTTTTAGGGATGGGGGTTACATAAGATGTCTTCCTGTGTGCGTGTGCGTGTGTGTGCGTGTGTGTGTGTGTGTGTGTGTGTGTGTGTGTGTGTGTGTGTGTGTGTGTGTGTGTGTGTGTGTGTGTGTGTCGTGCGCGGGTGCGCATATGTCCGCATTGAAAGTGACGGCTGGGAGTGCTTGGGTACGATAAGTGGAGGAGGAGGAGCACCAGGAGGAGGAGGAGGAGGAGAAAGGTGGAGAAGAGGGCGTGACTAGTTTTTTTTCTTTTCATCTCTCTCTCTCTCTCTCTCTCTCTCTCTCTCTCTCTCTCTCTCTCTCTCTCTCTCTCTCTCTCTCTCTCTCTCTCTCTCTCTCTCTCTCAAAATGTTGCGTTGGTAATCGAAGTTGAGAGAAACAGAGCTGGGAAGGAAGAAAGGAAGGGAAGATGTATATATATAGAGAGATGAGGAAGGAATGGCTAGAGAGAGAGAGAGAGAGAGAGAGAGAGAGAGAGAGAGAGAGAGAGAGAGAGAGAGAGAGAGAGAGAGAGAGAGAGAGAGAGAGAGAGAAAGTGTGTGTAGGAGGGGAAGGATTCCAAAATTTTAGTTGACGTCACTATGGAATGATCTGGTCGAAGCCGGCTGAGAGAGAGAGAGAGAGAGAGAGAGAGAGAGAGAGAGAGAGAGAGAGAGAGAGAGAGAGAGAGAGAGAGAGAGAGAGAGAGAGAGAGAGAGAGAGAATAAAACTTGCGTGAAAAATGAAGAAAAAAAAATCAGATAAATAAAGATTTGTCTATTTATTTGCTTGTTTCTGTGTGCGTGTTTGAGTGTGCGTGCGTACGTGTGTGACGCTTAACTTACTCAATTGGATGTAAATCGTTTTATTGTATAATTCTCTCTCTCTCTCTCTCTCTCTCTCTCTCTCTCTCTCTCTCTCTCTCTCTCTCTCTCTCTCTCTCTCTCTCTCTCTCTCTCTCTCTCTCTCTCTCTCTCTCTCTCTCTCTCTCTCTCTCTTTCAGCAAGGGTCAAAGTTTACAGCCAAGCCCTCCACACAGCCTCCCACACCTTCCCCGAAATCCTCTCCCACACAGTATAGAAGGAACAGAGTGAAGCAGAGGATAACATATGCATAGCGAATAGAACATCACGCAAACACACACACTTCCTCCTCTTCACACATTCTTCCTTCCTCCTTACACACACTTCCTTTCTTCTCCCTTCCTCCTCCTTATACACTCTTCCTTCCTCCTCCTCACACACTCTTCCTACCTTCCTCCTCACATACACTCTTCTCCCTCACACATTCTTCCTCCTTTCACACAGTCTTCCATCTTAGTACTGACAATTGTATGAGTAGATTAGATAAGCAGGTAATTAGTTGAATTAGTTAAATTAGATATAGATATGTACGTACATCATTCTCATTATAACTTATCGTACCAACAAAAAAGAATATAAGACTACATACTCCGTTGTCTTTGTCTTTCATCCTTGGTTATCTTCCTTGTATTTGTGATTGATATCCTCAAGTGACTGTATAACTTTTGTCTTCCTTCCTTCCTTCAGCTGATGAGATTCCCGCCCTTGGCACGGACGAGAACAAGGAGTACCGCTTCAGGGAGCTTGATGGCAAGACCCTTCGATTCCAGGTGAGACTAAAGTTGATTTTGATAAGAGATGGAATACGTGTAAGGGAATGTAAAGCTAAATTAAGAATAACCAGATTCCATTAGATTAAGTTTCACATCATTAAATACTTTTTCTTCCTTATGATTTTTTTTTTTATCCTATCACGTTATTACTGTTGAAATTGGTTATACTTATATTTACCTCTCGCTTTCGTCGCCATGCAGGTCAAAACAGCGCACGATTGTCATGTGGCCTTCACGTCAGCTGGCGAAGAGACAGACCCCATGGTGGAAGTGTTCATTGGAGCGTGGGAGGGCGTTGCCTCGGCCATCAGGTTCAAGAAAGGTGAGGGTGGTGTGGGAGAGGCCGGGGAAAGGCTTTGTTGAAGGTGCGTGTGTGGGGGAGGATAACGGTGTGTGTGTTTGTGTGTGGGTGTTTGTGTGTGGGTGTAACAGTTTGTGTGTGTGTAGGAGGGGGTGGGAAGGTGTGTGTGTGTTTATTTTTCGTGGTGTTTGGAAGTTTGATATCCTTGTTTTCTTTCGTTGTTTTTGTTTCTCGGTTAGTCAACTTTAAAACAAATTTCTCGTAAATGTTATGAAAGAAGACTTGCTACAATATTTCTTAATTTTCCTTCTCTCTCGCACGCTGCCACAGAGGGAAACTGTAAGTGCTTGAAAGGCTTAAACATCATTTTCGTTCAACAAATATTTTTTCCTCAAACTATGGTATTTACGTTTTCTCTACAGAACTTCAATAAACCTCTATTATTCCATACTGTATATCTGTAGGAATGGGGTTATGTACTTAACTCAAATAGAACCTCTGTAAGCTGTCCCTACATAATCTCTCACCGACCTCCATTACACAGCTGACGATCTAGTGAAGGTGGATACGCCAGACATTCTTAGCGAGGGAGAGTACCGTGAATTCTGGATTGCTGTGGACCACGACGAAATAAGAGTAGGCAAGGGCGGAGAGTGGGAGCCGCTCATGCAGGCGCCCATCCCAGAGCCCTTCCCTATCACCCACTACGGCTACTCCACAGGCTGGGGCGCTGTTGGCTGGTGGAAGTTCATGAGTAAGTCCTGATGACGTGATTTATTTTGTTTGGTCTCCCTTTAACGTTTTCTTGGATGAGGTTGGTTTTCTATGGTTCTCTCACTCTTTTTCAGGTGCCAAATGTCTATAAAACAATGGAGAAACTGAAAAAATAATAACCTCGCTCTTCCCTTCCCTCTTTTCAAACTAGACCAAAATGTCCTCACGTCAAACTAACCTTTCTTCCTCTCTCTCCCCGTGCAGACGACAGGGTCCTAAGCACTGAAGACTGTCTCACCTACAACTTCGAGCCCGCCTACGGTGACACCTTCTCCTTCAGCGTCGCCTGCAGTAACGATGCTCATATTGCTCTTACCTCTGGCGCCGAGGAGACCACGCCAATGTACGAGATCTTCATTGGTGGGTGGGAGAACCAACACTCCGCCATCCGCCTCAATAAGGGTGAGTTAGTGTGGCAAATTAAGGGTGGTAGCAAGTGTGGGTGAAGGTAGAATGTATGATTTTTTTTCTTTTTGTTTACTTTATCTTGTTCTTTCTCGGTATCTGTTTCTACCGTTCTTGTTCGATCTGGTTCTTGTTTCTCTCTCTCTCTCTCTCTCTCTCTCTCTCTCTCTCTCTCTCTCTCTCTCTCTCTCTGGTGTGTGTAATGTGATCGTCTTCTCTTTTTTTAGGAGAATAATAGTTTTAAGTGTAAATCAGATGCATGCCTTCTTATATACTTTCTTTTTCGGATGAGACTTAAGTATTCTGCTTTATCAATGTTCCCGTTATTTACATAGTTACCCCTTTTTTCTGTTTTGTTATAAGTCCCGGTAATAATATCCCATTTTTTGTTTATCATTGTAAGCGTTTTCTTTTGTAGATACCAGGTGTTGGACTTTAATATAATCATCAATAACTCTTTCTGCCTTAGTAGTATATTAATTTTCTCTTTAATAGTTAATAGTGTGTCTGTTATTGTCTTTGTTTTAACATGTTACTGTTTATATCCCTCTTCCTTCCTTCCGTGCCTGCAGATGGAGGAGAAACTGGTAATGTGGTGAATATTTACTGTGCATGTTATTCTCAATATTTTCCTACACAGCAACAACAGTCAAGCCACAAATGAATGGAATAAAATTTTTTCTGACACAGCTTCGTAAAAAAAAAAAAAAAAAAAATTTTTTGTCCCTTATTGCACATTCATTTATTCATAAACGACAAAACCTTGAATTTCATGAACAAATAAGCATGTGTGAATTGCTAATGCACGTCATACAAGATGGAGCACGAACACAACTGAATACATAATGAAATATATGTATGTGTGCATGTATGTATGAGCGGCTGCAGCAAGGTAGTGTGAGAGTCATAAAGGAAGACTGAGATAATACAAGGGTGAAGAGTATATAAAAGAAGGCACCTGTAAAGTAAAACACTGTAGAAGAGGAAGTGAGGGAAACAAGCTTAGATATCAATGAAGCGATAGTAGTCATGGAAAGATATAGACCAAGGCCTCTGTGTCACGGAATGTAGCCATGCATCTCGAAGGGAGTGTCTAGAAAGGAAGGCAGAAGTTGAGTTGCTTATGATCATAAACCTCTTGTTTCCTTCGTTGTATATTTGAGTATTTCTTTCGATGCATAGTAGAAGACATAGATGTGTACTTAAAACAAATTAATGCAGCGTAATATATGAGTGAAATAGAGCTTATGATAGTGATAAAGAAGAGGTAACACTGGAAACAAATTATAATTACTAGACAACCAGAGCTGGAATTGAACAAAGAAAACGAAACCAAGAGTAAAATAGACCAGAATCAAATAAAAATACCACAAAAAATCAAATATACAAGAACACATTTATAGAAGAAGAGAAATACCTGAGCCCCAGAAGAGCACCTGTATAACTCTAGTACGTGTCCACAGGTGACGACATGGCCAAGGTGGAGACTCCGGACGCTCTGTGTTGTGAGGAGGAGAGGAAGTTCTTCGTGTCCTTCAGGAACGGCCATATCAAGGTGGGCTACAAGGACACTGATCCCTTCCTGCAGTGGACTGACCCTGAGCCCTGGAAGGTTAGTGAGGATGCAAGGTCAAGGGTGAAGATTTATATAGCAAGAGTGCAAGGGTAGATAAGACCAGGAAGGCTATTTAGGGTTGAAGTATTAGAATCGATGTGAGGTGAGTTTAAAATTAATATACAAAGGTAAGATTCGTTAAGATAAAATTCTATATTGAGATTGTCAGAGGGATGAGTGAAGGTCAAAGAGCTTTGTTATTGATGTTATAGAAGGTCATTAGGAGTCCGTGACTATTAGCAGTGACGAGGTCCAATGTGAAATGCAGACTTAATTGATTGATGTTAAGGCGAATCAAGAACACAGATTTGACAGATATGAATAAAAGAACTAAAAATACTTATTTCCAACAGGTAACCCATGTGGGATACTGCACAGGATGGGGCGCTACCGGCAAGTGGAAGCTTGATATCTAAGTGAATAAAAGGTGGAGGTGGTGATGTGGTGTTTGTCAGCCATGCATCACGCTCACCACCACCGTCACACTATCACCATCCCTGCTGCCATGCTGTCCACTACCATTGCTACGTAATAACGCTTCTATCCTTGTCTTTGTCTTCAGTTTATAATAAAGTTTCCAAAGCCGGAGAAACACTGTCAGGGTGGAGCGTCGCGCACACACCTGTTGCTGCATTAACCTTTAGATGTCCTTTTAGATGGAATCAAAAGTGGGAGTTATTTTTCGTACTCTTTGTAGCTTCACGTCAATAAAACCTGAAAACTAGAGAGTTGTGGCTTTACTGTGACGATCCAATGTATTATATAGATGAAACCACCACCAATACTTCAACTACTACTACTACTTCTACTGTTATGGCATCCTTTGTTTTAAGAACCTCATTCTTCTCACCCCTCAAAGGCCTCACATCAACCAGAATCACAAATTACTCCTAAGTAACAATACCATGATACTTAAGATTAGTTTTCTCTTCGTATTTTTTACCTCTGCTAGTGATGTTGGGTACTGGCGTCTGTTAAGTCTAATGATATCTTCACTGAAGTTTATTTAATTCACAAGCAGATCCAGTAACCTATTCCTGACCTTTCATTTCATAGGCAAACAAACTCCCACTCCCTTTTCCTCTATTTGTAACCTGAAACTCGACCTAGCTCTTGAAATATCTCTGGCGTTTACTTTATTCGCATTAACTCGCTCTTCAGATTTCAAACACACAAACTCTGGTAGCCAAATCAACTCATCACCTCAGCCACTGTTTCTCTCGTCATTCAGCACCAGAGTCACTATTACTAACATGCCTTGAGAAGGTTGGGTCTGGAGAGCGGATCCCGTTGAAAAGAGTAAACATTCGTCGAGTCCGTTTTGTTTTCTTTCCGTGTGGCAGGTGGTTGTTTGCTTTGCTCGCTCTGTCTACATTTCTGTTTACCATACACTGCACTCAAGGTAGGAGCAATAAGTGTTAAGTGTTACATTGTCATTTGGTATACATTGCATTTAAGGGTTGACCTAAAGGTGTGAAAAATGTGCAATTCACTGTTCTTCATCATCCCCGTATGTGTTATTGAGGTTAAGACAAATTCAAGAACACATGGACATCCTCTGTAAATATTCCAGCTTCATGTCGAGAGTGAGATACATAGATGATTTTGGGTTAAAATAATTGTTCTTTGGAATCCGTCTACGTCAAACAGTTGTGTCGTCTCTTGCCTTGCCACCATTTAACATGTGATTAACAGAACACTTACACAAGATATTGTCTGATTTCTAGCTAGCTCCTTTTATCATTGCAAGACGTAATTACCATATATGCAATTTTTTTTTCACGGCAACTAACTGAAATATTGTTACATATGTAGTCAGTTATTAATTCGTATGTGTGCCATCACTGCAGCGTGTTGGCAGGTTTGTGGATCTCTTCAAGTAGAATTCATCCTGGTAAGAACAAATATTTACAGAAGTGAAGCCTAGTATGTTAAATAGGTTTCCATCTTCCCCTGCAGCGCTCCCCCTCACCGATCCTTCTTTCTATAACTAAATGCTAAATTGTGTAGTATCTCTTTCATAACTTACTTCTAGGGCGGAGAGATCCATGTCTGATTATAATAGTTTATCATAAAGTCGTTTTCTTTAGATCAAAGGGAGAAAACCAGCCAATCGTAGTATTTAGGGACTAGTTCGATAGCTTAAAATGTTTCCCATATATCAGATTGTTGAGATAATTTTCATAAACTATTCAGAGCAAGAAGTAATATATTTCATCACAAAACTACGGTAGGATATCTTTTATTTTGTTTTTGTTTGATATATCACTGGTATGGGTGTTATCATCTCAGCATGACACAAGGACAGTGCCGGCGGGGTGTGTGTGTGTGTGTGTGTGTGTGTGTGTGTGTGTGTGTGTGTGTGTGTGTGTGTGCGTGTGCGTGTGCGTGTGCGTGTGCGTGTGCGTGTGTGTGGGTGTGGGTGTGGGTGTGGGTGTGGGTGTGGGTGTGTGTGTGTGTGTGTGTGTGTGTGTGTGTGTGTGTGTGTGTGTGTGTGTGTGTGTGTGTGTGTGTGTGTGTGTGTGTGTGTGTGTGTGTGATTCAATTGCTCACAACATCCTCACGGCATGGCTCACTCTTCAAATCAAGATTAAACGAGAGAGATAGATAGATAGATAGATAGAGAGAGAGAGAGAGAGAGAGAGAGAGAGAGAGAGAGAGAGAGAGAGAGAGAGAGAGAGAGAGAGAGAGAGAGAGAGAGAGAGAGAGAAGCCTCGTTCACTTTTCTCTCCTTTTCTATATCAATATTTCACTGACGCCGGTAGCTAAAACAAATAAAAGATGTCATTGCCATAAATCACGAACACCATATCGCCAACAACTTCATTTATTTTTCCCTTCCTTTACAATTTCGATATTCCACCTGAATTGACAAGAATAACATTTAATTCCTTCTAATGAATATCTATTTTTGAAAGATAAAATGATAGTCATTTACAACATTAAGATACAAAATATATTCCTTCATTTACTCATTTGAATAAGAGAAAGAAATGACTTCAACATGTGGGGCTGCACCTCTTCCTCACTTAGCTCATCAAATCCTATCCACCCACCGACCCTGGTTTCATTTTATTCTTACAAAACTACTTTAGCTAACATAATTTTCTTCCTGCGACAAACCCACATCCTCCATTTGATTTGATTATTTCGTTATAACTAACTGTCCTTTCCTTATCATACTTCACCATGCCTTTATTTCCTTTGCTCCACCGTTTGCCTTTTAGCTTACCATAGCGCAACATGACCTCTGATGTTTGGTGCTTAGTGCTTACTTTATTCCCATTAACTCCCTCCAGGCCGGGCGGTGTGTGGTCTGTCTGCCTGCTACGCGTGTGGTCGGGGTTTTGACTTCCAAAGTGTTCAAATTTGTAATATTTCGTCCTGGATTATAGTGTCAGTTTTCGTGTAAACAGTTTTATGATATGATGATGAATATATAGACGTGATGGGTAGGTATTTCGTAAAGATGAGTATATATATATGTGAGTTTGAAATACAGCATTGGTTCCCATACATCTGGAGTGCGTATTTCTTCAGATTTTGTATGACAAGCCTTTGTGTGACAAGCCTTTGTATCATCACTTTCATCCCGCCCATCATTACGTTGTCGTGGTAGCAGAACCTCGATACGTGGTGATTACTTTTTTAGTCCGCTGCAGGAAACTCACGGCTCAATAATCGGACATGAGAGAGGTGTTCCGCCACCTACATGTGAAAGGAACACCTCCCTCTATCGATGTGCTGCAAATTGATCTGTGTCCATCAACTCTTGGTCGCCCATACAGTTTTGGACTTTAAAAAGTTAAAGGTAAATAAATAAAAGTGAATGAGGTGTACTACAAACCACACTTGATAATATTCAAAATTGTATAAAATGTATAGTCTGTTATAAGTGTTCTTTATCATGTGGTATGAAATGTATCTGGAATACACAGCCAGTAAAGTTATGACAGTGGTAATTTGGTACGATAAGTTTTCCGATGGGTGGCACCAAAACACGGCTCCAGTATCATTGCGAATAGCCTCTTCCTCAGTTATCTATTGAATAACGCATACTATCATTGTAACACGATGAGAATCACCATTTGCAATCATTAAAACGAAACAAAACAGTCGTGTACTTGGTTCCTTAGTGCGGATTTTGTAACATAGGTATTTATTTATTCATTTATATATTATTCTATTAAAACTGTACGATGACATTAATTTGCTCTCGACACCGTGTTTCCGAGCATGTTTGAAACATATTCCATTGGGGTTCAGTTCATTATTGAACTTTGTGTTACAGGTAGTTAATATTTTCATGTTATTTGTGTAGCAAGCATTAAATTCCAAAACTGTTCTGAAATGCCACAAATTATATTCACGTTTATAAGTAACATTATATTAAATGTATGAAAGCAACTATAAAGTGTTTCGTTGATCTTCAGTAATATCCGTAAAGAATGAATAAGAGCAACTATAAATAACTTCATCGCTTGGAGACGAAAATCCACTAATTCCAAGATCTCGTGGGGCTGGGCTGGGGCTGGGCTGGGCTGTTCACAATGGAATCCGGATTTTTGAACTAAACTTTAAACTACCATCTTGTGACTGAATACTACACGAAACATTTATTCATCTACTTTTCTTTTACACATGACTCCCACCTGACATGTAGATAAACGTGTTAATATTGATAGATGTGCAACTATTGACACCTACATTGGAATTTCTCGTATGACTATTGTGAGAATGCGTTTGTGTCATGCTGTGTCATCGAGGTGTGCTATAACAGTGTCTGGGTTCAGGGTGGTGTGGAAGTCTACCTTACGACGGTCGTGTGTATTGACGGTGCATCGTGACGCACAGCACACACGCGACGTAAAAATCTCAAGAAAGAAATACTGATATTACCAACACATAACCGTGACAACATGACCTCAATATCCTTCCGAATACACCTAGGTTACGTGTATCTAATGTTGCAACCTGTGAAATAGAAAATATAAGTAGTGAGTGCATACAGTGATTCATATAACTTATACCTTATACATACATAATAATCAGGCATAGATGTTAGTTGACTCTAGTGATAAAAGGTAATGAATATAATTATGATGACATTATACATACAGGAGAAAATCATTGCAACATGCACTATAACATTAAGATAACAGGTAGACAAATGTATAAACAAATAAAAAGGTAAATACATCTCTATCATAATAAACTCACCTGTGTCCCATTCCGTCAGGTTATTCACTTCACTTCCCTCCATCAGAAAAATAGCAGTATTCTTGCATTCATTCATGTTTACGCCTTGAGTGAGACATTGCACACTGTTCCTTCACATTACACTTATTGTTTTGCTTTTCCCAGGTGGAGAATTGAACGTGTTGGCACCACTTTGTTAATCAAGTCAGTGACGTAAGCAGGTAAAAGATTAACCTGAAATTAAAGTGGTATTTCATTATGGATTTTACATACTTATAGATTATAGATTAAATTGAGGGAGCGAT
>JAXIVD010003542.1:0-10000 GCA_036785275.1 Cancer borealis
ATGGTATGTGTTGGGTTTAGTGACTGACTCTACCTGCAAACACATCATTCTCTCCCTCGTCCCCTCCTGGCGGCGTGGGCATGGTAGGTCGCGTGTGTGCTGGTTAGGCTGCCATTATTCTTTATATGTTCAAAGAGTGATATTCACCTGAACATTCATTCCCTTTATCCACCCTCTTTCGTGTTTACTCAAGGTGATGGTATTGCTACTTTTTTCTTTCATTTTTTCTGACACACACACACACACACACACACACACACACACACACACACACACACACACACACACACACACACACACGAGCACGAACACGCTAAACGAGCAGCCTCACCCAAGAAAGTGCATGAAAACGAGGACATCAGTGTCGGCAGCGGCCTCCTTCATATCTTGAGGAAAGGTTGCCCACCACAGACGACTGGACAGAGGCGACACTGGCGGGAATGTATCGTCTACACTTACGCCAGGAAAGTTTCCACGCTTACTAAGGAAAGGAAAAACGCAAAGGTGAGGGAGTATGATACAGTCTACAGAATAACATTTATCTTTTCATAACCTCCAGTAATTTGTCTTCAGACATTATGCTTAGAATTTCAAAATCCATGAGAACCATATAACTTAAAATTTCCCTAATGGTTCTACAAAACTACCAACAATTATTTATTTTTACCGATCATTATATATCAAGCCTCAATATATTTCAAGCGGACACTTAAGAATCCCATTTCTTGGTTCTAACATCAGTTTATCTTAAATGAATGCATAACAACCAATTACTACACGACAAGCTAGAAACAAGTTAATCAGAGGTGCCCCTTGTCTGCCGTCTATGCATGATCTTCGCCGAATCTAAAACAAGAGTCACACCGAAAGCGAGGGAGACAGTTTCAGCTCAATTCGGAACAACAGGCAACACCGTAATGTGCCTAGTGGATATACGAGGCCTCAGTCAATAGGTTTCAACGAGTAAGAATAACGTTTCCGCACGCCTGGTTGAACAGTCTGCAGTGGCGTCGTTTTCCTTGGGCTCTCGTGACTCCTTTTTCCTTTGTGTGCGGGTACTTAGTGGGTAGCAGACGAGGCTGTAGCATTGCCGCCTCTCGCTTCTCATCGTTATAGCCGCTGCACTCCTTTCAGACGCCAACACAAGGAGAGACTTTTTTCACTGTAATTTGTAAGGCGCTCAATGGCTTTAACACAGCTCTTGGGAGGAATAAGAGCTGGCATATTTCCATTCTTTTGTAATAAGAAAATCCCTTTTAATGGTTTCTTTTCGTTAGTATCCCGTGAAATTATACGACATCAGTTCTTGATTACAATGGCTGGTCTCTCTCTCTTTCTCTCTCTCCTTCTCTGCTCTCTCTGCTCTCTCTTTTTTTTCTTCTCTCTCTCTCTCTCTCTCTCTCTCTCTCTCTCTCTCTCTCTCTCTCTCTCTCTCTCTCTCTCTCTCTCTCTCTCTCTCTCTCTCTCTCTCTTCTTCATAATGCATTATGTCAAACTCTGATTCGTTTTCCTATTCATGGTTAGCAAACATTTCCTGTCTTTTAAAATTATTCATAAAACTGAACCTTCCATTGCTTTATTCTCACCTCTTATCATGTTTTCCACTAATTTCATTCTCACAATCTTTGATGTTACCTCTTGACTAGCCATTATGTTCATACTTGTTGTATTTGCTATTTCTATAACAATCCTTCAAGGTTTTCTTTATTGATATCAGGGAGAATTCTTACAACTCCTCCATGGTTTCAGAGGCAAAGATGATGTCTGTATACCTCACACATGATCTATATATTTTCATTATGGATCTATTCCTCTATTTTTCCAATTGAGGTTTATAGGTGTATTTTTTCAATAATTGCCATGTATAGTTTGGTGGTATTGTTAGTACGTCCTGCTTAAGCTCCATCTCATGGCTAGTAGTTTTGTCCGAGTCTCCAGTTTGTAACCTGATCAATCGTGTGACATTTGCATAATAAGCTCTGAAGGGTTATTTGTGATACGTTCATTAATTTTTTTTCACGTTAAGAGATCCATTCTACTTCTCGTCTAATGTGTGAAATGTCTTCTTATAGTTTAAAAAATATTCAGTGATTTCTTTGGTTAGTTGGGCTTTGATGTGTGGATCATATATAGCTCAGTGCTCACTTTTTTTTCTCTGTGTTGGTTTTCGTGGTCTCTTTTAAAGTTATGTATGACAATAAGCTGCTGTGATGATAACTTGTTGCTTTTGTTTCTTATTTTATCTACAAATATAATAATTGATTTGTTCTAAATTTCATGGAGGTTCTCATAGTAGTAATAATAGTAGTAGTAGTAGTAGTAGTAGTAGTAGTAGTAGTAGTAGTAGTAGTAGTAGTAGTAGTAGTTGTAGTAGTAGTAGTAGTAGTTGTAGTAGTAGTAGTAGTAGTAGTAGTAGTAGTAGTAGTAGTAGTAGTAGTAGTAATAGTAGTAGTAGTAGTAGTAATAGTAGTAGTAATAGTAGTAGTAATAGTAGTAGTAAAAGTAGTAGTAGTAGTAGTAGTAGTACTAATAGTAGCAACAGAAGCAGCAGCAAAGGCAGCAGCTACAGCAACAGCAGCAGCAGCAGCAGAAGCAGCAGCAGCAGCAATAAATGTTGTTGTTAGAAGCAGTCGTAACAGTAGTAATAGTAGGCAGTAAGAGGAGAAAGAAAGGAGCAATAACAAGAGGAGGATATTGCATACTTTGATGCACGCCCGTAAGAACCTCCTGTAGTGTGCTGTAGTGTGAACAGGAAACTTGTTGATCCAGGAAAGACACGCGAACGAACCTTGCGCCTGGCAGCAGAAGTCTCGCTAAAGCCTCGCCGCCTGCCTTTAGAATACATGCTATAATTACCAGCTACACTTTAATCGTGCAATTTCGTGCCACGTATGCTGTGTTGGGGATTCACGGAGAGCAGTAGAGAGATGTGGAAGCAACGATTAGGTTCTGCGAAGGTTCAATGGGCTAAAAGTGTCGAGGAAAGAACAATATTTCCACGGTGTTTTGCATTATAGTGATATTAGAGGCAATGCAATGTATAGGATATGTTTGTCTCCTTTGTGCGTTTGATTTGAAATCCTTATTGAAAAGGACGTAGATTTTTATTTTGCGCTGTCAAAGGTTCTTTTTTTTCTTCTTCTCTTTCTCATTATTTTCTTATTAATTTTCTTCTTTTTCTTCGCCTTATTTAATATTATGATTAAATTATTTTCACGTCACAAAGATGGGATATTCAAGGTTCGTATTACCTACCAAGCCTTCAGTAATTCACCAAAACCAGAATATTATGCAAATTATGTTGCAGCCTTCATTTGTCTTACTCAGATAATTGAATTTCTTATTGTAATTGTAGGCTGGTAATGGGAAATGTCATTCAAGGTAAACAAATGCTGAACAAAATAGTTTGGTATAAACATATTAATTCAATAAAGAAATAACGCAATGAAACTGTAAAGTGGAAGTAGATGTGGAAAGGTTATGAAGTCTCAGGTTTTTAGTGATGCAATCAAGCGTACTTTGGGTTCCTTTTCTTCATTAATGGAAGTTTCCTTCAAAAAATACAAATGCCTCTAAGTAACACTACGGAAGATAGGAGCATCTTTCACTACAGGTACATTCTTTACCCTGCTATAGATACTGATTGGTTCACTTTGACAAGATAAGGAGCCTGGCAGACAACAGGGGAGGTGTGCTCTTTTCCGTATCAGGTTAATATATTCCTTGAAAATACTTAAATAGTTCGGCTTTATTCATGCATCTGAGACATTTTATTCTGTGGCTTTTAAACACGGGGAGTAATTGAATTTATTATTATTTCAAGTAGACCCAGATACATTTCGATGTTACGAAGCACGTAGTCAGGAGGAACACCGGTAAAGAGTGCAATGAGGTTACAACTTTAATCATACTATCACAAAAAAGAAAGTTACTCTCGCAATAACTAAGTTAATTGGTAATATTGGTTGCTGCTTCCTAGCTTGATTTATTTTATCGTACACACACAGGGCAAATCATCCACAGTTTTTTTGTTCTGTCTTGGTTTAAAATCCTAATTTAATTTATTCGTGCCTTTCAAACCTCTAAACATGAGCGCGAGTTCCTTGCATACTCTCTACTCTTATTATGTTACACACGATAACTAAGCCAATTATATGTTCATCTATTTCCTTATTACTTCCATGGGTCCATCTGGTGAGTTATTTTGATCTTGTTTTACGAAAATATCCAGCATCTCATTTTACTATTTCCAACAAACAATTTGTAATGTACAACTAGTAGGTTATCAAATACAGTTTGCACTTCACTAATTAATGCTTAGATAATAATGGATGATATCAAAAGAAAATATAATCATTGAACAATTCTCAGCAGCAGCTCTCTTCTTTTTTTTATGGGAGAAGAGGAATGGTAGTGTAGTGTATTTTTTTACGATCTGTCGCAGCTGGTCCACACCAAGAGAGAATTCCCCTACTTATTTATTTTCTTCATTACAGGTCACTTTACATTTGCATACTGATTAATATCCTATCCTCTTCCTCTCTTTTTTTTCTCTCTCTCTTTCTCACACAATAAATGTAATTAAAAAGATGCAATAGTTATTAAAGAGACTCCCATTGCCTGGACTTTCTGACGATGAGACTGATAGACTGGTATAAAACAAAATACTGTAATGACTGCAATCTTCGTTATCAACGCACAGGTTACCAAGTCTCACTAAGGATTCGCTTGAAAAAAAATGCAACTGGAAAAACTTATTAAAGAAGCTGCATTATGGTACTCAGATATCACCGTCAACTCTACGTCTTGAGATTAGGATCATCAACCAATTACAGGACCGTGAATAGGGATAGAAGCGACCGTCACTGCGAGCATCTTCCACTGTACATTTTCTATACAATAAGACCACACCAACAAGAGTTTAACCCATATGAGTTTTGGGGAAGATGTCCGTAGTTTTGTTTTAACATGTCTTGCTTAAATAACATCAGAAAAGCGTGCATTTTTCGCAGTAAAATCGTAACTGATGTTGAAGGTGAGGTGGGATGGGATACACACACCTCCCTCCACCTCTTTCATGATCTGACACGTGTTCCTAAATCACTGCATCAGACTCCCAGGTATCAAGCCGTCTATAACAGGGAAAATTACCATCAGTCTTTTTGTACCTTTCGTTTGAGCTGATGAATAAATGGTATTCCGTACATGCATTCAGTGAAGCAATCCCAGCTCACGTGAATGAACTGTTCTACAATCCGGTGTGAAATGATTTTAAACGCTACAAAAGTTTTATGGAAATTAGCACATCATGTACGAAGTGCCATTAATCACATGTGTTATTCATATCATCTGTGGTGAATACAGCACGCCAATTCATTAATTCATTAATGGCACGCACACACACACACACACACACACACACACACACACACACACACACACACACACACACACACACACACACACACACACACACACACACATCCATTTATCTTTATTAACACAAAAAAATGAATATGATATTGTTATGAAATTATCACTCATGATAATAATACCAATACACATAAAACTAAAGATGGACATTTGTCATAACATTAAAGGGAATAGTGCTGGTAATAGAAAGATATTATCATTATTATTATTGTTATTATTATTATTATTATTATTATTATTATTATTATTATTAGTAGTAGTAGTAGTAGTAGTAGTAGTAGTAGTAGTAGTAGTAGTAGTAGTAGTAGTAATAGTAGCAGTAGTAGTAGTGCTTTAGTAGTTGTTCTAGTTGTTTATGGGGTTGTTATTGTTGTTGTTGTTGTAGTAGTTACACATATTTCTCTTCGTCATCATGTTCATCATAATCATAATTATCATTTCAATCTTTTTTTTCTTCTCTTACTTGTAATTTTCCTTTTTGTCTTTGATGGTCGTATAATGTTGCTCTGCTTTGCTGTTCCCATCGTTCATGCGAACAGGTATATTGATTACTCGCTTTGTCTTGCTTGGTGTGTAGCAAATATTGGTTAGGAAGTACACCAACAAATCAATGAAAATCCCTTGAGGTCTTCATTAATTAAGGCAGGCTGATGGGCGCGAGTATTAAGGTTTTATTCAGATCCGTCAGCAATATCTATTCCCGTGAGTTCGCAAGTGAAGTGTGAGGGAGGGAGAAGGGAGAAGGAGGTTGATTAATGGAAGGGTTGGAAGAGGGAAAGTTGGGTGTGGAAGTGGATGTGGATTGATAGAATGATCCATCAATTCCTTGGCGCCACAATAGTGAGGTCATATGGCGCCGTGTTATAGGAAGGGAGGAAGGGAACAGCAACCCTTCACCTGCATCACAGTAAAGAAGAGTTTGAGAAAGGAAGAGAAGGGTAAGACGGAAGAGGAAAGGGTGGAGATAGGACTGAAGAAGGAGGAGGAGGAGGAGTTCATATTTTCCGAGACGTCCTTACCCTTAAAACTGCAGCAATCTTAGCCTCTCTATCCTCCTCTATATTTGACAGCCTCCTAAAATGTGCTGCCTATCTCTTCCTTACAGCATTCTTCTCACTCAACATTCTTTCTGCTTTCAATCTCACTTCTCTCTACAAGGTTACATTTCACATATCAATAAGAGAAAAGCTAATAACAACAACAACTGCCTATGGAGTATAACAGTCGTGAGGTTTGACGTACATTTTCACCTCCTCATATGCTGTCCTTCCCACACACTGCAACACGACACACCATCACTTCAAAAGCCAACACATCACATTTCTATACACATAATTGCAAATATCTTCACCGCTCCTTCAGTTCTCATGAAATCATTATTACTCTATCCAACAACAACAACAACGGCAACATCACCTTTACTACCGCTATCACGATTGCCAACATTACCGCCGCCACAACCACCACTCCCCGCTCTACCAATTAAACATTGTGTTACTACCACTATCACCATACGTCATCCCACTGCCTACCTACACATCGATTCATATCAAACAACATCAAAAAATGCAGTGAGAATATTATTTTCTAAACTACGATAATACAAAATACTTGCTGTTGTTTGAAACTTTGTGATATTTGTACAGATTCATTCATATAATTAATAGTAATTGCCTGTTAACTCTGAAAAAATTTTCATTTGTGAGTAGCGAAACAAAAGGTTATTTGATAGTCTCTCTTGGCTGTGATTTTCCTGGTGAACATAACGTTGGACTCATGTTACCGACATTCATAATTGTTTTACTGTACATATGCAAATGAAAAGCAACCGTAATTTGTTACAACTTTTCACACAACATATATGTATATATATATATATATATCTATATATATATATATATATATATATATATATATATATATATATATATATATATATATATATATATATATATACATATATATATATATATATATATATATATATATATATATATATATATATATATATATATATATATATATATATATATATATATATATTGTTACGTCACACTCCTGGCCAACAAAATGGCCTGCCCGTGATTTGCAACCAAGGGGAAATACACTCGCCACACGACCGGGCGAGACGATGAGAACAATAGTCTCACAAGTTATCCCTACTACTGATGCGACGGAGGGAGAGGTATCCTGTGCATTGAACGACACAGGTCACTGGAAAAATAGACATCCTTGACCTCTCTGATCCTCTTTGACACAACAGAAAAAGAAATGTCACACCAGTAGAGTGTGAAACACTGCTACCAGGTTCGATACGAGGCCACCAATTCATCCTGCGGTGGACCTCGACAATTTACATAGCCACAACTCTATGATGCAGGGGTTTGGCTTCTAGTGGAAGGGCTAAGTAGCCGCGACTGCTCTCGAGAATGGTATACTTAGAAAAATAACCCAACATCAACGAAGATCTCGATAGGTGGTTGGAGCTTTTACACTTCTCAGGCTATGAAGACCTGTAAACCCCAGCAGAGGAGGAATTCCACCCTCATGTAACAGAGTATTGGCGTCCTCCCCCTTCCTGCCACTGCTGGTGCCAGAAACATCCCCTTAGGATACTGCCTGTTCTACTTTTGTCCAACACAATAACTTAGTGTAAGGCGACTGGATGTGTAGTGTGTGTGTGTGTGTATTGCGTGCAGGACAAGGGTGACAGGGAGACGCAAGGTGAACGTCGCTGTATCAATACGTGTCTCACAGCTCCCAGAAACCATAATAAGACCAAGAAACACGACCCTAAGCTAAGCCACCACCAACAAGGTACTATGGCATGTAATTGACTAACTAATATGTACAGAAAGACAATGACGAGACCCGAACCAAACTCTAACGTCCATTCCTTATCGAAGCAACAAAGGGACTGGCACGACGCCGCCGCTCCTCGCCTCCCAGAGGCAGCCGCGCGTCGCACGCACCAATATTGCTGTCACATCTAAGGCCACTGAACTCCAACATTGTTGTAATGTCTACTAAGACCTAGTCACAATGTTTGGAAAGGCGGTGGTCTAGTGGCTAGCGGTCGGGCATACCAGCTCAGGGTTCCGCGTTCGAGCCTCGGCACAGGCTGGCCACTTTTCTTCGTTACTACCGCCTAGTGGCCTAATATCACCCACATGCTGCCATAACACCATTCTCACCGGGACTGCAACGTTATATGCGGGAGGAGCTTCCACTGACAGCATGAGCCTATCAATAAGAAGAAAAAAGGCGTCACTTAAAAATGTAACCCGCGCTACTAACGGGTGGAAGCCAACCACCTAAGGTCTCCCTCAAGCCTACCGGCGCCATGGGTAAGAGGTAAAAAAAAAAAAATTGTTATTTAAAAAAAAAAAAAAATAAAATAAAAATATATATATATATATATATATATATATATATATATATATATATATATATATATATATATATATATATATATATATATGTATATATGTGCATTTATCTATTTGCCTATTTACGTGTATACAAATATTTGTGTGTATATGGTAAATGTATATGGGTCTGTGTGTGTGCGCGTGTGTTTTTTTTTAGTGTGTTTGAGTGTGTGTGTGTGTGTGTGTGTGTGTGTGTGTGTGTGTGTGTGTGTGTGTGTGTGTGTGTGTGTGTGTGTGTGTGTGTGTGTGTTTGAGTGTGCATGTGTATGTGTGTGTGTGTGTGTGTGTGGTTTTTTTTTTTTTTTTTTTTTTTTTTTTTTTTTTTTGTGTGTGTGTGTGTGTGTGTGTGTGTGTGTGTGTGTGTGTGTGTGTGTGTATGTGTGTGTGTGTGTGTGTGTGTGTGCGGGTATGTGTGTGTGTGTGTGTGTGTGTGTGTGTGTGTGTGTGTGTGTGTGTGTGTGTGTGTGTGTGTGTGTGTGTGTGTGTGTGTGTGTGTCTTTCTGTTAGTCACGTCATTTGTTTACTATTTCACGAGCCAGTCAGTCATTATATCTTTTTCCTATCAGTGCTCAAACTTCATACTTCGTGTAATAAATCCAAATTCTTTTTTTATCAGAAAATAGATGAATATGTTTACTAATTGATGATAATTATTTGTTCTGATTCCAAAAGGACTACTTACAAAATCTTTAAATATGTGCTGCCTTTTTTATTCCGGTCATTAGTGTGTTTTGTGGACCTCATGTACTGGACACACTAAAAAATCATCCATTATAAAGGCACTGATGTGAGGTCATCATGTGCAACGCATATGTTTTTGTAACGTGGATAACATACTGGAACTCATTCTGCCAAATTTTGTTTTGTGTTTGTTGTTGTTTGAAAATGGCAGAATAAAAACGAATTTACCTGTGCAAATCCCCACGTTGTAAAAGGTATTAACACGTCTGAATGGTCATATGCAAGTCCTATTTTGTGCTCCCACCGTGTTTTCATTTTTTTTTTTTTCGAATAGCCAGAATAATTCGGAAGTTTGCGTTTATACTTTATTTTCAATGATTTGAAATTACTCCAATGGTCTGTCTTAAGTAAACGTATTTCTAGACACATTCTATTACTTCATCATATATTCAAAT
>JAXIVD010003542.1:15000-35000 GCA_036785275.1 Cancer borealis
TTGCACCCAATTAATCCAAAACAGATTCGGATTCAGAGCAGAATCCGGAGTAGATTATTGAGAACAAATAGAAGAGGCCTATACAAGAGTCGCTAACGGCTTTTGGGTACAAACAAATTGACTTGGAAATCAGCAACATTTGTATCGTGATTCATGAAGGTAATCTTCTAGGAATAATCATGGCATTATATGTAAAAGTGGACAGCACCGATCAAGATAAAGTGAAAACCAGTAGTGATGTACAATATATTATTGTTGTGTTTTTGAAGTTTTAAAAGAAAAAAAGAAAATGACTGGAAGAGTAGATAGCTACACTGGTAATATTTCAAGAAACATACAATTATGAAAATTTTCTCCAAAAAAGAAAACTTTGGTTATGGTTCACAATGAATAAATAATGTAATGAACAACAGTTCTCTGATACAAGTTCAATCATCGATAAAATTATTTATCATAATGACCGTAGCACTACAGCTCATGAAAAAAAAAATATTCCGTGTATAAATTAGGGCCAGAAAAAACTACACCTGTCTTAAATCATTTATGAAAAGTGTGGGACAAATATTCACAACTAATGTACGAAATAAATTCGAGCCACTATCAACCCAGGAAAAATATTATAGCTTTACTGAAAAATAAGACAGGTCACATTTGAGTCCAGGGAATGAACACACTCAATAACTGTGAGAATATCGCGGTGCCCTAAGGCCAATACAAAACAATGGTATATATATATATATATATATATATATATATATATATATATATATATATATATATATATATATATATATATATATATATATATATCAATGGGAAAAAAGATGTTATATGAATCAATTACATAATGTGATACAACTGCTTCGGCTGGATGGCCCGAATTAGCCTTTACAGTGCTAATAAACTCTATTATTTTTATGAGACTGAAGAAAAAAATTTATTATTTGTGTATTTGAATGGAACACCAAAGATTTTCGAAAACGATATCCAACAAGCTAGACTCAGTATGTAGTGTACAAAAATTATTACAAGTGATCAGCAGACAATTGAAGTCCACCTCCCTGAGCACGTGGCACACATTGCACCTTACCTTCACAACACCGTCCATCCATCCATCCATTCCGCTTGTCTCTTATTCACCATAATATCTACATGCTCGTTCATTTTCTACCCCGGCAGCGGCTCTTAAACTGGCTGAGCGCAGGAAAAATGTGACCTCAGAATGTTTATATCGCTTATCGAGCCTGAGGGACCACGCGGTATAGGAGTGAGTTGTGGGAAAGAGGTGTTGAGGAGGAGAGGAAAGGGAGGCAAGGTAGGTGTTTTGTGGGAGGGAATTATGATTTGTGTGCGTGTGATTTTTATTGGGAGTTTCTTTTTGGCTCTTTTCCTTTGCTTTAACTGACCCCACAAAAAAAATAAAACCTTCATCTGCTTTCCTTCCCCGTCCCCAATCTCCAAGTTTCCTTCTCTTTTTCCCCTCACTTCTGTTTATTTTTTTCTTTGCCTCTCTCCTCTCTCTGTCAGTTCCTCGCTCTCGTTTCTATGAAGATGAATACCCTTGTTGTCTCTCATGTTTTTGTTCTCTCTCTCTCTCTCTCTCTCTCTCTCTCTCTCTCTCTCTCTCTCTCTCTCTCTCTCTCTCTCTCTCTCTCTCTCTCTCTCTCTCTCTCTCTCTCTCTCTCTTCTCCCCCTACCCCCTCCCTGTGCTCCAATCAGCCTCGTCCGATTGAAAGGAAGCCAAGTCATCCCCGGGATCCTTTACTAGGCCTGTAAGTCCTCCTCATCTACGCAGCCCAACAGACAACTTCCTCCTTTTTCCTTTACCTATTCCCTTGCTTCCTTCAACCCTTCATTTAAGAGAACCTTTACCCCGACTCCTTTCTTACCTCTATCCGACAAGAGCGTCAAAATCTACAAAGTCATATTCAGACCTTGTAAGTGTCTTCCCGCGTTTTCTTGTCTCACCGAACATTATATTCCTACCGACATAATGCCTATTTTACATCTACTAAGTCAGATCTTCTTTCATATACGTGAAAGGAAGCAGCAGGGAGCACTAAAGGTCTCAAAGAATTTTACAACTACAAATGCTGCTTGTCACGGACTGAACCAACAATGAAAGACCTATTCGTACCATCCTGACGCTGGCCGGCAAGCCTTTATATAAGAATCATCAGTGACATATGGATCAGGCTACATCAAATAACGTACGAGCCGATAAACCAATAACTGGCTCAAGATAAGGACGAACAAAGGACAGTGGTTATTTTGTTTTAGTTTGTGTGTGTGTGTATGTGTGTGTGTGTGTGTGTGTGTGTGTGTGTGTGTGTGTGTGTGTGTGTGTGTGTGTGTGTGTGTGTGTGTGTGTGTATGTGTGTGTATGTGTGTGTACGCTTAACCATAACACAAGGAGGTCAATAAAACACTCCCAATAACCCATAACAGCATCACATTAACAGATCGCAGATAACGGACGACGGAGAGATGAAAGGACGGACGCAACAACACCCAAACATTACAACTCTACAATCAATGGTTCTTACAACCCTTCACACCGGTGGCAGCAACAATACCAAGTAAACAAACACTGGGGGGATGCAACACCAAGTAATGCAACACTATACTCACCACACAAAGGGATACAACACCCAAGACAACTCCAAAAAATCTACATCACAACAATTAACACAACACCAAAGGATACAACACCAAGGATAACACGACACAGGAGAGCACGAGACATAACACTAGTAAAATAACAACAACAACAACAAAAAACCACGAAACAACAGCAAGCTTACGGAATCAACTACGAAAGGTTTTCTCGTGCAGGTTACGTTAGTGTTACAATAAGTAAGCAGGAATATATGATTACAGATGGGATTTTCTGTGCTAGAGGCTTTTGATTACCACCCAAAGCCTGAGTGGTCGTGTTGAGAGTCCTCTGTAAGCCCTTGACAGTGATGGAGAAAGGCATGTCATGGAAGTAAAGCGTTCAGTGGTGTGTGTGTGTGTGTGTGTGTGTGTGTGTGTGTGTGTGTGTGTGTGTGTGTGTGTGTGTGTGTGTGTGTGTGTGTGTGTGTGTGTGTGTGTGTGTGTGTGTGTGTGTGTGTGTGTGTGTGTGTGTGTGTATGTGTGTGTGTCTGTGTGTGTGTGTGTGTGTGTGTGTGTGTGTGTGTATGTGTGTGTGTGTGTGTGTGTGTGTGTGTGTGTGTGTTTGTGTGTGTGTGTGTGGTGTGTGTGTGTGTGTGTGTGTGTGTGTGTGTGTGTGTGTGGTGCCTCGGATCGCACACGCTAACGATGTCACCTTAAGCGCACACGATTGGTCACAATGAGCTTCTTCTTGTAAATGAATAGAGGAGTGAGATGTTACAATGATTTGTAACTTTATATGATTGGTAACTCTTTTTTTTTTTCTCTCTCTCTTTCTCTCTCGTTAGGCTTGATTTCATTCTTTTCTTGAAAATACCATTCCTCCTCCTCTCCTCCTCCTCCTCCTCCTCCTCCTCCTCCTCCTCCCTCCTCCTCCTCCTCTTCAAATCAGGCACACGTGTCTGCCTCATTTCACTGCCGCGGTGCCGGGAATCGTCGTTCCGTTCCTTTCCTTCCCGAAGTTCGCCTTGAATAGACAGGTGAAAGCGAGATTTTGGTGTGGCGAGAGCCAGGACCCTTCACAGCCCAACCAGAGATGGGGTGGGGGAGGGGAGAGTGCGAGAGAGAGAGAGAGAGAGAGAGAGAGAGAGAGAGAGGAGAGAGAGAGAGAGAGAGAGAGAGAGAGAGAGAGAGAGAGAGAGAGAGAGAGAGAGAGAGAGAGAGATTAAGTCAAGAAACGAATCTTTACAATGCGATGTAAATGAATGTTATACTTCAAAAAGCTGTATTATGTGTAGATAAACTGCAAACTGATATTATAAAAAATAAACGAACCTACCCTGCACCCAACGAACCGTGCGAACTCAAAAGAGTATAAAACTAACTGTAAACATCACCACAAAGCAGACAAATACAATTACCACAGATGAAAGAAGAAAAAGTGTCATGGAGTTTATGGAAAGTGAAAGTGTGAGGCGTATGTGGAGGATTGCTGTTGTTGTTGTTGTTGCTTGTGTGTGTGTGTGTGTGTGTGTGTGTGTGTGTGTGTGTGTGTGTGTGTGTGTGTGTGTGTGTGTGTGTGAGAGAGAGAGAGAGAGAGAGAGAGAGAGAGAGAGAGAGAGGAGAGAGAGAGAGAGAGAGAGAGAGAGAGAGAGAGAGAGAGAGAGAGAGAGAGTAGCCTCTATTGCAGCATTTTTCCATTCAAGTTATTTATTCATTTTAGGACGGGCAGTTTACGTAAGCATTTATTCGAGTGTGAAAGTGCGTTGCAGGCTGTAGGCAGGATGGGAAGGGCGGCTGGCAAGGGGGGTGAGGGGATGGAGAGGTGGTGTTATAGCCGACTGATGGAGGGCAGTTTTCACGAAGGCTTAATACGGAAGCCTAACAATGGTATTTTTCCTGTTGTGTGTAGAAGAATGAGATGAAGCCGAGAGCGAACGGGAGGTGAACAGGGAAGCTGCTTTAGTGTACGAGGCAAGGTGATCCTCCGGTCTCTCGGTGTACGACAGTCACTTGTGTACAGTTGGCACAAATGTATATATCTTTGTCTTATAGTTACATTAGTCATAACACTTTTATCTAATTACTGGAGTATTTTTGTAGACTTTGCAGCTCAAACATCTCAACTAATATTACCAAGGCTTTTGATGCGTTTATGTTGTATCATAACATTTCCAACATATTAAGAGAGTTTAATGCCTTCATTTCATTGTAGTGTGTATTTGTAAGTAGGCTACGGACTGAAAGTGTAAAAGAAGTGCGATATATATATATATATATATATATATATATATATATATATATATATATATATATATATATATATATATATATACTAGTTGTCTCGGCAAGAGATGAGCCAAACCTTCAGGCATGATCTATACATTTCCGTCAGAAGCACTATTTTCAGGCATCGATGCAGAAGCTGGTTATTTGTAATGTAGGACCTGGGGGTAGGTTTTTACACAAAGAAATTCGGGAGTCAATCACAGCCAAATTAATTGGAACGATGAACGAAGAGAGAGAGAGAGAGAGAGAGAGAGAGAGAGAGAGAGAGAGAGAGAGAGAGAGAGAGAGAGAGAGAGAGAGAGAGAGAGAGAGAGAGAGAGAGAGAGAGAGAGAGAGAGAGAGGCCGATAAACACAGACTGAGGCGAAATAGTTTGTGATAGGGATCAATAGTTTCGAAAGAAATTTTAGTAAACTTAGTAGTGGATTTAACTCTGAATATGTATGTTGTGTGTTGTGTGTGTGTGTGTGTGTGTGTGTGTGTGTGTGTGTGTGTGTGTGTGTGTGTGTGTGTGTGTGGTATATGTGTGTGTGTGTGTGTGTGTGTGTGTGTGTGTGTGTGTGTGTGTGTGTGTATGTGTGTGTGTGTGTGTGTGTGTGTGTGTGTGTGTGTGTGTGTGTGTGTGTGTGTGTGTGTGTGTGGTGTGTGTGTGGTGTGTGTGTGTGTGTTTGTAGTCGGTACTTTGAACGTATCTCACTTTAGTTTCCTGCTTCACAAAAAGAAATACCTTTAACAACCGTCACTTCGATTGATCTATTTTGGTTATATCTACGTAGTATTAGAAAAAAGAATAAAAAAGAAGCTTGACAGTGTCGTTTCATCTTTATAGAATAAGTTAATTTAATAGCCACTCTGTGCCTGACACACCCACGGGATGTCGCGTCTTGCTAACATACAAACACGAGACCTGAACACATGACTATTATCCCGACGTTCGTAGTTTAAAAAGAAAAAAATAAATAAACGCCTCTATAAAATAAATCATTCTTATAAGACAAAGGAGTATAAAATCGTAATGCAGATACAAATAATATCAAGCTAATAGTCAAATTTAATGTAGGTCACAAACTCTGAAAAACAACCATACCAATTAAGTGAAGAAGTTACACCCTACGCCAAAACTTCCCTCACCATGCATTATCAGTGACACTAACTGAGAATGATTGTAAATGTTCAGCGATTAACTAATTGTTGCACTTACTCAACGATCATAATGAAACGAGCCAGCCAGACACACTAATATATCCACATACATTAAACAGCAGATGAGATGCACCAATTTTCTTCATACTAGCTGCGTCAAACTGTCTGAGGAGGTGCCGGGATGCAGTAAGGCGAGGAAATACTTAGACAAACACATTTCTGCATCGCATAACAAATCAGGTAGTCAGAAACAACACTCCTGGTCTCAAAATAGCCTCAAAGCTTAGTCTCGTTAATGATGGAACTGTGGAAGGGCAGTCTAGCCTTTGATGTTACATATGGATATTGATACAAAGGAGAAAGAAAACTAAAATAAAACTGCATTGTCAAACTCCTGGTAGGCCGAATTTAGAATATTCATACACGCTCCAACAGATGCACACATTCCCAACGTCGACCAAACCCAAGATTCAAGGCTCAGTTTCACATATTAATTAATGGCTTAGTAAGTAAATAACAAAACCAAATTTTCGACGACAAGACATCATGAAGAGAATAAAAAAACACAAAACACAATGATCAGAAAAATCGGAAAAGAGCAAAACGACAGAAGAAAAATAAGTTTCGAGTGAAAATTCAAAGCCTTGCAAATACGAGTCCAGTAAAATTAATAAGATAATGAAAAAGTAATGTAGAGCGTCAGACCGAGATTAAGCTTGCCATCAAATGTTACGTGCAAATTAAAAAGCAGCAAGTGAGCCGTGAAGTCGGATTAGTAACAGATTATTAAAAGAACTAATGGACGCGGCTTCAGATACACTATACCAACATGTTAAATTTCTTTCATCAATTCACCTCGGATATTACTCATAATTATGTTAATGAGGATGGTGATGATGATGATGATGATGATGGTGTTGTGAGAATACTAATGATAAACACAATAACCTCTATTAGCTACAGCAATTAGAGTGGTGGTGGTGGTGGTGGTGGTTGTGGGGGTAGTGAGTAACATTAATAAATGGCTTGATGATGATAATGATACAGGCAATAACGATTCCTGTATTGACCACAAAAGCAGTGGTGACAATGGCTACGGCAGTGTAACGAAGGAGTAGTGTGACAACCGTAACGAGGGTGAACACAATGACACAATGCAGCGTTCATGATAACACCAAAACACATCACATTATCGCATATCATTGCAAATCTAACAACAATTTTCTGTCACCGTCACTGAATGTAAATAAAAGAATGATAATTTAATGCTTACTAAAGTTTCCTGCCGGACAAAAGTATGACAGTTACAAAATAAAGGCTTATTTAACAAACCTTCTTTGATTGGAAAAACTTTCAACGTTACTGAAATCATTAAACAAACAACAAGAAAATACCTTGTAGTTATGGGCTAAATAGTTTCACTTAAGTGTTTAGTTTTTATACGTTTCTGACGATAAAAATTGGAGCAAGAGCCGTTGATCGCTTTAAATACGCGATCAGAGACTTACAAGGAAAAATGGGAAAGTATTTGAGTGTCAAGTTCTTAGCCCTTTCCTGCAATCATAAAGTGTCTGCAGGCTGAGCTGTGGTGAGTTCCTTATGTTTGTGTTGCTCGTTCTTACCTCCACTGAATGCATCACCCTATCAATGAGTCACAATGGGATCCACTCATTCTATTATCGCTCATCACTTAGATTTCCAAACTTAATAACATAAACGTAAACTACTTGCATTTTCTTTTCTTTTTCTAACTGCTATAGCTTTAATTTTCCACAAGAAAGTGTATTTACCAACATTTCTCCTTGAAGAGAAGAAGCCGGTCTCCCCACCCACCCAGCAAGGTGAGCCAGGCAGTAGAGATCAGAAAACATGTAGTAACGAAAACTGTGCTTCCCTTAAAATGTCAAGAGGTAAAAAACAAGACGGTTTGCCCATTTATAAACATAGTGGAAGGGGCGCCAGGCTCTCTGTGCCAACCTCAACTCCAGCACCACACTCAGAAGGGCGAGACGGAACAGCAAGTCGATTCTCCTCACGACTCCCCCAAAACGTGTCAGAATGCAACAACCAAGAACCAGGTCTGACTTTCCTTCCTGCTCTCTCTCTCTCTCTCTCTCTCTCTCTCTCTCTCTCTCTCTCTCTCTCTCTCTCTCTCTCTCTCTCTCTCTCTCTCTCTCTCTCTCTCTCTCTCACACACACACACACATACATCACTGTGTGTGTGTGTGTGTGTGTGTGTGTGTGTGTGTGTGTGTGTGTGTGTGTGTGTGTGTGTGTGTGTGTGTGTGTATGTGAGTGTGAGTGTGTGTGTGTGTGTGTGTGTGTGTGTGTGTGTGTGTGTGTGTGTGTGTGTATGTGTGTGTGAGAGAGGGTAAAAAAATAGGAAAAGTTATTGAGTGCCAGTATGAAGAAAGGGTAGGATAGTGGGAGGAGGGGAGGGATGGGAGAGAAGGGAGGGAAGAGAGGGAGTGATGGGTAGGGCAGGAGAGTGAGAGAAGGGGAGGGAGGGGAGGGGAGGGAGGGAATGATGGGTAGGTCAGGAGAGTGGGAAAAGGGGAAGGATGGGAGGGGAGGGAGGGAGTGATGGGTAGCCGGATATTAGCCTTTCGATGAGGCGGTACCAAAACGCCGCGGAGGTAAAAAACTTATATTTTATGAGACTTTATGCGAGGCAGTGGCAGCAACGAAAACAGTAGGCGGTGTGTGTGTGTGTGTGTGTGTGTGTGTGTGTGTGTGTGTGTGTGTGTGTGTGTGTGTGTGTGTGTGTGTGTGTGTGTGTGTGTGTGTGTGTGTGTTATCTTTCACATTGATATACGTATACATTTTTTCAATACAATTTTAACCCCCTTCCTTCACCAGCCCCAACGTTACCCCATGTTATCAAAATCACTATTGTAGGCTAGGTTCATGAATTAATATATTCTTGATGTACTAACACTCGGATACTTCTGAACACTAAATGGCTCGATGAATTCCCAGCCACTACCTTTAACCATGACCTGCCTTGATCCAATACTCGGTCGTCGCCACTCTAGCCTTGACCCAAGTGGCTTTGTGGTCCGTTTTTCATATAAATCTACGTAAATCAACCACACGTCGGTAATGTCGATACGCTGACAGGTTGATATATGAGAAATCATTGCCGGAATAGCTCGAGGCAGGGAGACGGAGGCAAGGAGAAGGGAAGTAGCGGGAAAGTAACAGTAAATATAACATGAAGTACTGTAAGAGATAAGGTTAAGAGGGTTTGTTTGGGGCATCTTTTTTTTCACATTAAAAGGGTACCAGCCATGGGCAAACAAAAATTGGTTTTAAAAAATCCCTCTTGTCACCAGACCCTGTAAATAGGACTAGGAGAAATAGAGGCAGGGATGGAGGTCCAATTTACTAGAATCTATAATATTTTTTTTCTAATCTCTTTTGGGACTAATACTATATCATATGAAGGAACTGTTTATGATCCTGACTGATGTTTACCTGGATTTCATCACAGTATGAGGGAGTTATGCCAAGGGGACGCAGCTTATTCTTTATGTTATCACTGGCATCCCGTGTTGACCATGTTCGAACATATTTTCTCATATTTATCTACACTTATCTCTGTCTGACCTTTCCTTACTCTCGTGTGTAATGGTGAAGATTAATGTGTAGGTCTGCTGTCCGTCATTATGTATGTTGCTATTGCGTGCTCACAATCAACTTTCTGCCCTTTTTTTCTTTCTCATTGGTGATGGATGGCGGGAATATTGTCACCTTGACTTCTTTGTCTCATGAATGATTATTTTTTGTGACTTTCCATTAGATACTTCACAATGTTATTCAAGCAGTCTTATACGTTCATGTCCCGAAGCATTAACTTTTTCTGAACATCCACCCTCCTGGATACATATAATAACGTCTTCATCTATTACTTGTTTACTTCTTAGCAATCCTGCTATACGTAACTCGTCCACTATAGTTGTAATTGATGAAAAGTAAACAAGTTTGTTTCTGCTATACTAGTTTCTCTGTACTTTTCCTGTGATGGGCTTAATCAACATTGTTATAACGAAAACTACTTAATATTTCAATGAAGAAGTCAATTTTACTCCTCCATTGTCCACGTGATCATTCATTTTATCCTCTTGAACTAATTATTCTAGTGTACCAAGTGTGGTTACAAATGTTTATTCTAATGGTGTTTGTTAAGGTCTTATTCCCAACTAACAACATCTATATTAACTTTCCTCTGCAAGCCATGGTAACAGGCTACTCGTGTCTGGGAGTCAATTTACTAACCAGAACATCGAGGTAGAGTGAAGTAGATAAATTTTCTGCACACCGGACACAGTAGCTCCATCCAGCGAAGGGAAGGAAAAAAATTACACGAAAAATGCTTTACACAGAGAATTCAGTATTTGAAGCAATCCAATTTCATTAATGACACATCATGAGTGGACTTAGTTTTAAGTTAGCCTTGCAAATAAACACACATTTCAGGTTTTGAAAAATGAGAATACGAGGCAATCAGACTAAACTTTTTGATCATATATTTATCTTTTTACTTTCATGAAATATTTATCTATCTGTATTTTTTTTTTTTTTTTTTGTAATAGCTCAATAACGATGATCTTTGTTACGGTTTAGTTTTTTCTGTTTATTTAATGTAATTCTTTTTCAGTGCTTTACAGTTGCTGAACATTATGATACATATTATCATGGCACGCAGTATTATGTTACAAATATATACAAATTTCAGGAGCATCGAGCTAAGACGGTAAAGAAGATCGGGAAGCATGAGTGTTGGGCAGAAAGGATGGGCCTTCATGTGTTTTTTCTTCTTTTTTGGTCGAGGGAATAATGGTTTTCACTCCTCTGAGTCTTATTTAACTGATGTTGTTGCCTTGGGGCAGCTGTTTGTAATTATGTAATGCATTCCACGACACTCATAATTATGTCCTTATTACATTACACTGGCATGTGATATACTAATGAACTAATATATAGTGTATGCTGTTAGTGTTTGCATATCTCATTATGATAATGTTTTTACTCTATTATTGGATATCTTGAACGGGATGGAACATTCAAATTGTGAAAACCTGACTACGAAGGCAGATACATTTAAGTCATAAATTTCAATGAATAAAAAAACCCTGTTGGAGACGCAACAAATATCAGATAAAAGAAGTGTTCCTTGAATGGTTTTTTCTTCTTTTTTGGAGTACTTCAAGCTGTCGGAAATAATGTTTAATACATGGGAAACGAAGGCGTATCTGATGAACATATTAAAAGATTAAAAGCGAGGATGGACATGAGGCGAGGAAGGGAAGTAAAAAACTTATTACATCGTGGTGAATACGATGAGAACAAACGAAAGTTGAAAAATGCCTCAAGTCACTTCCCTTTTCCTGTAAACAATCAAGGTAAACATGACAAGGTTACTCTCACCTAAGTGTAAACCGTGAGAGATGGAAGCTACACTTATACACTGCATGATGACATTTACTCTGGAAAGTGCAACGCCATAAAAGCCGTAAACTTTTTCTTCAGTATGGTTGGTTGGTTGGTTGGCTATCGTGTGCCCATCTAGGGGACACACGAACTATTTATCAATGTTGTCCGATGGATCTTCAGTATGATTTCTGCACGTAATGTTAAAAGAAAATGTGCCAATGTTATCGACATTTTGCAGGATATCCCAGTACTAATTAATGGTAACGTTCATGGTTTTGAGGCATTGTTGTAAATGCAACCAATGAACTAATAAAGAACTAATACAGTAAAAATTAACAATATTGGCAGCATACCTGTCTTATATAAACAATGTGTTCCCAAATCATAACTTTACGATGGACCAGATTCACCACGACGATTAAGAATTTTTGGCAAGTAATTTGGTAAAAAGAATCACTTAACTGAGATGGCCGAGGCACTCACTTTAGCACAGAACTCCTGATTCTCGTGAACGTGAGATGTCAAGTGTGGAGTTCAACATGACAACAATATATTTGGTAAATGAAGAAAGGTACAACATACAGAAACACAGGTGAAAATGTGATGCAAAGAGTGTTGGTATAATGTATACAAGTATATATCAGGAAGTTTGATACTATAGGTAATAAACGGTTTAAAAATGGACAAGTTGGATGATTATTGAAGTTTCCAAACAATACATATAATGCACATAATTTATAATGTGTTCAGTATAGAACATACGAATAAATTGGTGAACAGAGAACTGCGTACGACAAACAGAAGTCATCTTGTATCCGCCAGTGAATTTCCATATTTTTTTTATTGTTTTTGGTAATTTCAAACTTTGGGTATTTAATAGAAGCAGCTGTTTAAGTCGTAATCCCAACATCAGACCCAAGCCAAGAAATATATTACCAAAAATGTATTACTTTACCTGAAAATTAATTAATCCTCTCCACATTACAGTTATAGCCAGCCTTCGTGCACATCTTTTTCCAGAGACCAGAAAGCAGGAATATTCATAACAGAACCTTGCAAGAATGATTACCAAACTATATAATATAACTTTTTCAAAAATTATAAATATTCTCCTAACGTTATTATTTACGAGGTATGCATGTGTACAAGAGAAACAGTCAAGAACTAATATACAATGCAGTACTCACAAATAGCGTCCCAGGCCTCCGTGTGTCTCCATTGTGAGTGGCTGAGGAGGTAAGACTGCAGTGCGTCCATCTCACCTTTTCCCTCCTCAATAAAAGATAGAATTCTTGCTTTAGGAAAAAAAATATTATATTTTATCTAAAGAATTGGTGTATTCCATATTACTGTGTGTGCGTGTGTGTGTTGAGGAAAGTTAATTTTTTGCTAAAAAAAATTAATAAATTAAAAAAAAAAAAATTAAACTAAGAGTACCAATTCCTTACTACTACTTATTCAATTTTTTTTTTTTTTTTTTTTTTTTTTTGCTTATGGAAGTAATCAGTGGCAAATCATGTCGCATTGTGGTGTGTCGCATTCTAAGTTGACCGAGACAAGACAACTCGTCAGAGGCAAAGCAGGTTAACAAGTTAGTGTTCGGAAGTAACATTAAAGCCTTATACTTCAGTCCTACTCTCTGTTATATTAGAGAGAGAGATAGAGAGAGAGAGAGAGAGAGAGAGAGAGAGAGAGAGAGAGAGAGAGAGAGAGAGAGAGAGAGAGAGAGAGAGAGAGAGAGAGAGAGAGAGACATACATACATATAAATAGACACATACAGGTACAGACAGACAGAAACAGACAGACAAACAAATAGACGGTCAGAAACAGACAGACAAACAAATAGACAGACAGAGACAGACAGACAAAAAGATAGATAGACAAGCAAACACACAGACAGCCAATATCATATTTCTTACATGTTGTATAAGAAGATTACACATTAAGCCAATGGATGTGTATCAGACATAAGAGAAGAAAGACACTAACAAAGCTTTACTCTCAACAAGGAAGCAACACGAGACCTCAAGACTGACAACAGCAGACTCAGACACTTGATTACAGAGCATCGGATAGAACTTTCACCTCGTGTTCCAATATCGTGAAACAGGACCGTGAGCATTCCTAATCAAACTAAGGCTGTACATGCAACAACAGTTCATTCCTACACATCAGTAAACGTTCAGTCGACTCCTCCAACACTTCTGTGACAAGGTGCACCACGTGTTCCTCAGTGGATACACACGGCAGGATAGTTGCAATTACACAGGTTAACTTACTAGGCAAACTTCAGTGTACAGATGACAGTCCAGTCACACCAGAAGAGTTTGATTACACTGGTAACTGAGTGTCAATAATACCATGCAAGTAACAACAAACGAGGAGGAGGAGGAGGAAGAGGAGGAAGAAGAGGAGGAGGAGGAGGAGGAGGAGGAGGAGGAGGAGGAGGAGGAGGAGGAGGAGGAGGAGGAGAAACATGGAAACATAGGAAGGGCAGGCAACAAAATCGATCGGCTTATAACATGGTTGCCTGCTCGACGAAGCCACTCTGTCCTTTCCCATCCACCCACTCATCCAACCAACAGGAAAAGGAGAACACCCTATGTGAAGGAAAAAACATATATGACATTTCTCATGACAGAAGAAAATTCATCATCTGCACGACACGCTCTCTATTGTATAAACAAATAAAATTGATAACTAAACAAGTTATGGAAATATAAGTTAATCATTTAACCTGTCAATAACACAAACAATTGAAATATAACGATGAATAGATAGACGAAAAAATATATATATATATGAAACTGATATGGAAAGGAAACGAGAAATATGATCATGAATAGATAGTAACCTCGCTACTATGGAAAATAATTTGGTGTAGTTGCACTTTCGGATATGTTTTTAGTGCTATGACTATCTGATGTATATTCCTTGGCTCACGTTGTAGAGGTGGAATGCTATACAACCACTCTAATATTTAGCATTACATGAAGATGAATATTAGTAAAAGAGAAAGATATTCAAAGGTATAATGCTATCACGAACAAGAAAGAAATAACTGTCCATTACAGTTAGCTAAGGAGACCGAATTTACTTTGCTAATAAGATACTGTTTATAATAACCACGTAAGCATTAAGGTCACGACTCCGAGGTTCATTCTGGTTTGAAGATTTTTACAGAACACAGAGGCAAACTTAATTGGTATGTAATGAAGGCTGGGCATCTTTATCATGTTAAGACTGATAAAAGTTGGGGTCTACAAGTCTGTTAGAGAGAGAGAGAGAGAGAGAGAGAGAGAGAGAGAGAGAGAGAGAGAGAGAGAGAGAGAGAGAGAGAGAGAGAGAGAGAGAGAGAGAGAGAGAGAGAGAGAGAGAGAGAGAGTAGCCAGTTACATACGACTAAAATGTTTTATCAGAGACGATGAAAATAAAACAAAAAAATTATCTTAACACACACACACACACACACACACACACACACACACACACACACACACACACACACACACACACACACACACATACACACAAGACACACAAGAGAAATGCAGAGTGAAACAATATTTTTTCTCAATTATACAAGACGCACACTCACTCATTCTTCCACTCTCCTTCTCCTCTCTTCTCTTTTATCTCCTTCACATCCTCCTCCTCCTCCTCCTCCTCCTCCTCCTCCTCCTCCTCCTCCTCCTCCTCCTCCTCCTCCTCTTCCTCCTCCTCCTCCTCCTCCTCCTCCTCCTCCTCCGCCAATGTCGTCGACAGTAAAACAATTAATACATTCAAAAATAGACTGGACAAATACTTAGAAGCCAATCCGCAACTAAAACATTATTCGTCAACATAGTAAACTTTGAGCAAGTTCCTTCTAATGTACAGTAATTACAAAATCTCGATTCGGAAGGACGTCGCTAGGGGCCTGACATCGCTTGCCAGGTAGTAGTGTTAGTGACAGTAGTAATAGGCTAGACTAATCTAATTCCACGCATTTATTTATTTATTTTTACTTATATTGCATGGTTGGCCTTCCTCTCCTGCCAGTCGTGGCTGGTGGGAGAATCCCTCACCCTTACTATCCTGTATCCTTCATCCCAGATTAGATAGTGTAGTCTAGTTTATCACAAACAGCCTCGTAAGGGCCAGTAGGCCTGTTGCTGTTTGTTCTTCCTATGTGTTCCTATGTGTTCCTCCTCCTCCTCCTCCTCCTCCTCCTCCTCCTCCTCCGCCCCCCCCCCTCCTCCTCCTCCTCCTCCTCCTCCTCCTCCTCCTCCTCCTCCTCCTCCTCCTCCTCCTCCTCCTCCCAGGACTCGTATTCTTGGAGAGTTTCCAGGGGGCGCTCTACTATAATTCCTAGGGAACCTCTAACCACGAAAATTTCTAACAGATACCAGGTACTCAGCACGTCTCAGGAAGGGAAGGCTCCCAGCCTCCTCCTCTTCCACCACCTCCTCCACCTCCTCCTCCTCCTCCTCCTCCTCCTCCTCCTCCTCCTCCTCCTCCTCCTTCTCCTCCTCCTCCTCCTTCTCCTCCACCTCCCCCTACCCTAGAGGTGCTCTTAGAATCCCTAGAAAACCACTAACACAAAAGACTTTTAACACATTCCAGGTGATCGGATCGACACAAGAGGAAACAGGAGAGACAAGGTTGGTGGGTGACTCCATCCTACGTGGGCAGCTGATTGAGTTCAGTGGACGCGCTCCAAATAACAGAAAGCGTTACTGTATTCCAGGAGCCAGGCTGTATGTATGCGAAGAGGTCACCAGCGACGCAGACAATAACACTCTTTTTATCATCCACGCAGGAACAAACGATGTGTCATCCACAAGACCCGAGGAGTTGCTTGAAAAGTACAGGAAGATGATCCGCCAGTACAGGACTAAGTCTAATAACATTGTTATTTCAGGCATTCTTCCCAAGATAGATGCTGAACCGAGGTTCTACGGCAAGGCGCTCATCATCAACCACAGACTCGAATCCCTCTGTTCACAGGAAGGTGTTGACTTCCTAAACCTGTGGGATGACTTTTACAATAACCCACTTCTTTTCCAGTACGACGGACTGCACCTGAACAGTGTTGGGCATGCTCGCTTGGGCAGACTTTTCAGTGATAAAGTTTTTCTTTATAGGTCAAAAAACGCCGAGCGGACGAGAGCAGCAAAGACATCATAGTTTCTCCGTGTAATGCCACCACTGAGCCAAATAATAATGTCACAGCTGATCCAATTACTAACGTCACCACTGATCCTAATGCTAATGACGCTACTGATCCGAATATTAAAGTTTGTTATGTAAATGCTCGCAGCATCAGAAATAAATTCACTGATCTTGAAGCTCTCGCCGCAATGGATCAGTACCATATCATAGGAGTCACAGAATCATGGTTAGACACGTCGAACAGAGATTACATTGCAGAATTTCAGTTATCCGGTTATACAATTTTTAGCTGTGAAAGAGAAAACAAAATTGGCGGTGGTGTAATCCTATATATTCACAGCTCGCTCCATCCGATCTCCCTTAAAACAGAACCCATCAACGGAGTGGACACAGTTTTCATCGAATTAAAGAGTAACTCGAGCAGAAAAATACTTGGATTGATTTACAGACCACCAGGAAGACCCGCTGAAATTGACCGTTTGCTTTTCGAATCAATCTCCGAAACAATTAGTCAATGTGAAACAATCATTATGGGCGATTTTAACTTGCCAGTAACGAGATAGGGAAATCCGTTAAGATCACATGCAGGACACGACCTGTACACGAATTTATTAGAGAGCGAATTACATCAACACGTTCATGAACCGACGCGCGATTTAAATACCCTTGATCTCATTCTTTCAACAAGCGAAGAGATAGTCAGCAACGTAAATGTTGGCCCAGTTTTCAGCTCAAGCGACCATCGAATAATTACGTTCAACTTGAAAATGAAGGAAATAAAAGTAAATGACAGTAAGGAGAGGGTACCAAATTATCAAAGGGCAAATTTCACCAGAATGCGGACAATTCTAGAAGACACTGACTGGAGTGAACTGTTGTCAGAGTCAGAATCAGATATTGATAGGTCATGGGAGGCCTTTACCACAAAGCTGAACGAAGCTATTAGAGTATGTGTACCGTATCGTTACAGACGTTCAGCAAGGAAGAATAAACCAAAATGGTGGAACGATGAGATAAAAAACAGCCTCTCTCTCAAAAAACACGCGTACGATAAGTATATATCAACTAAAAACCAAGATGACAAAGTTGAGTTTGACAGAGTTCGTCGCGAAACTAAGAGACTAATAAAGCGCAGCAAGAATAACCTTGAAGAATATATAGCGGAATCATGTAAATCTAATCCTAAAGAATTTTATAGTTTTGTTAAGAGTAAAAAAGCCCTTACCTGTAATATCGGTCCACTTACTAAAGGACAAGGAAATCACACAAACGACGAAAATGAAATGGCTACAATCCTAAACAACTTTTTTGCATCCGTATTTACAGAAGAGGGTTGTTCATCGTTTCAACCACTCGAGACTAGAAGAACCGAAAACTTCTTAAATGATTTACTCATCGTAGAAAATGACGTTGAACAAAAAATCGATAAGATGAAAACTAATAAAACCCCTGGACCAGATAAAATTTCCCCGAAAATCTTGAAAGAGGTCAAGCATCAGATCAGTAAACCGCTTGCAATCATATTCAATAAATCCTTAAGGATTGGTAAAGTTCCATCAGATTGGAAACGTGCTAATGTAACCCCAATCTTCAAAAAGGGAGACAAGTCACAACCCGGAAATTATAGGCCAATCAGTCTGACGTCAGTAGTATGTAAATTAATGGAGACAATCATTCGTGACAATATGGTGAAATTCCTTGAAGACAACGATATAATTAAACCCTCACAACATGGTTTCCGTAATAAACGTTCATGTCTAACTAACTTATTAGACTTCTTTTACAATGTTTTTGACACGTACGATGAAAGCAGAGCAGTAGATATCATATATCTGGATTTTCAAAAGGCCTTTGATAAAGTTCCCCATCAACGATTGCTTAACAAACTAAAGACTCACGGTATCTCTGGTAGCATCTACAATTGGCTTCAGGACTGGCTCTCTGAACGTAAACAGAGAGTAGTCTTAAACGGTGTCTCCTCTCAATGGTTAAACGTAAAAAGTGGCGTACCACAGGGTTCAGTACTTGGCCCTATTTTGTTTCTGATATATGTTAATGACATAGATGATGGGATCTCATGCAAAATATCAAAATTCGCTGACGATACGAAAATTGCCAGTAAAGTAACTTCGACAAGTGACAGAGAAGTCTTACAATCAGACCTTGATCGACTAACGTCTTGGGCCAATAAATGGCAAATGAAATTTAACGTTGATAAATGTAAGGTACTACATATCGGAAGAAATAATGATCACGTTCAGTACCAAATGAATGGAAAACTACTTTCTGCAGTGAACAAGGAAAAAGATCTAGGAATCACAATATCAAGCGATTTAAAACCCAGTCAGCATTGCTCAGAGGTAGTTAAAACCGCTAACAGATTGGTCGGCTTTATTGGGCGTACTTTCGAAAATAAATCAGAAAAAGTCATATTAAAACTGCATAATTCACTAGTACGACCTCATCTTGAATATTGCGTACAGTTCTGGTCCCCATATTACAGAAAGGACATTGACAAACTGGAAAGAGTCCAGCGTAGAATAACGAAAATGATTCCAAGGCTGAAAAATAAACCTTATGAAGAAAGACTTAAAGAATTAAACTTATTCAGCCTCGAAAAACGAAGGATGAGAGGAGATTTAATTGAAATGTTCAAGATAATTAAAGGATTTGATAATATCAATGCAGAAGATTACATTACTTTTGATCGATCAAATATAACAAGAAGACGTCATACTTTTAAGATTACTGGTAAAAGATTCACATCAAACGAAGCCAAACATTTCTTTTTCAATCGGATCGTTAACGTTTGGAACTCCCTGCCCGCCAATGTCGTCGACAGTAAAACAATTAATACATTCAAAAATAGACTGGACAAATACTTAGAAGCCAATCCGCAACTAAAATATTATTCGTCAACATAGTAAACTTTGAGCAAGTTCCTTCTAATGTACAGTAATTACATTCTCGATTCGGAAGGACGTCGCTAGGGGCCTGACATCGCTTGCCAGGTAGTAGTGTTAGTGACAGTAGTAATAGGCTAGACTAATCTAATTCCACGCATTTATTTATTTATTTTTACTTATATTGCATGGTTGGCCTTCCTCTCCTGCCAGTCGTGGCTGGTGGGAGAATCCCTCACCCTTACTATCCTGTATCCTTCATCCCAGATTAGATAGTGTAGTCTAGTTTATCACAAACAGCCTCGTAAGGGCCAGTAGGCCTGTTGCTGTTTGTTCTTCCTATGTGTTCCTATGTGTTGCTCCTCCTCCTCTTCCTCCCCCTCCTCCTCCTCCTCCTCCTCCACCGCGCCACTTACCTGGAGGAGACAAGAGGAAGCAGGCGCCACAGTACTAAAAACTCCCAAAATATATGATGCAGAT
>JAXIVD010003542.1:42500-45002 GCA_036785275.1 Cancer borealis
TTCGTAACGTCTTGCCTTGTTTTCACGAACACGATTTTAAGGAGAAATGTCTTGGTTGGTGTTGCCACAATTTTCCTAATATATTTCAATCTTAATGCTTGTTTTTAGTTTTCTTTTATATTAAAAACGACATATATTATATACATATTTTAAATTATAAGCACTGAAATTATCTCAAACATCTTAATTTCTTCAGATTTATTCGAAATAGATATCATAGTTTCTCCGTATATTTCGCACCGCTTCCATCCTAAGGTAGAGGCCAACATCTCGCTACGTGATACAAATTCCCTTATATATTACAATCATTATGCTTGTTTGTGGATTTCTGTTATATTAAAAACAACATTAATAATGTAAATATTATGTATTTCAACAACTGTCATGATCTCAAACATCTTACTTTCATCTTATTTATTCGTAATGTATATCCTGCTGATTCTGTATTGAAACTACAGCACCCTCCACACTCGTCCTAAGCCCACAACATGTCCAAATATCGTCGTATACAGATCACCTTACCAGTAGCAGCAAAATGTGTGTGTGTGTGTGTGTGTGTGTGTGTGTGTGTGTGTGTGTGTGTGTGTGTGTGTGTGTGTGTGTGTGTGTGTATATGAGTGTGTGTATGAGTGTGGGCGTGGGTGTATGAGTGAGTGTGTGTGTGTGTGTGTGTGTGTGTGTGTGTGTGTGTGTGTGTGTGTGTGTGTATGAGAGTGTGTGTATGAGTGTGGGTGTATGAGTGTGTGTGTGTGTGTGTGTGTGTGTGTGTGTGTGTGTGTGTATGAGAGTGTGTGTGTATGAGAGTGTGTGTGTATGAGAGTGTGTGTGTGTGTGTGTGTGTGTGTGTGTATGAGAGTGTGTGTGTCTGTGTGAGCACTGGATGTCTTCACATGACGCGGGGCCCGGCCTTCGTATCTGCGCTCGCTCCAAGTGAAATTTTTGTGTTCGAAACTGGATCTGTCTTCAGTGTCTAAATTTTCTTTGACTTACATATTTTTGTGCAATATACAAAAATCTTATTTCTTACTTTAATTTGATGAAAATAATTGTAAACAATATGATATGCTTTTTACTTATTATTAGGAAAAAGGGAACAATTGTAAGTCGAAGCTACAACCACAAAATGCATTGAAACATCAACACCCACACATGTTTGAATGTCACATCTTGTTATTTTCTACATTTCTCTAATATATTACAAGCTTTTTGCTTGTCTTTGGCGTTCTTCTATATTAAAAACAATATATATAATATAAATCTTATGTAGACGATCAACTATAATGGTCTCAAACATCTTACTTTCTTCTGATTTATTTGAAATATATACCCAGATTCTTTCTCATGAAAACACACACATCCGCTTCGCTTCACCCACGTAGAGGGCCCACAGTTCGTAATTTTCAACACTTCCCTAATATATTTCAAGCTTTATGCTTGTTTTTGGTTAGCTTTTCTATAAAAAACAACATATATATTATAAATCTTATTTATTTCTACAACTGTTATGGTCTTGAACGTCTTACTTTCGTCTTATTTAATCGAAATATTATCTCGCTCAGTGTCTACACAGATGAAGTTCTGAAGTTGGTGAGCTGTGATTCGTTACATGAGAGGATGCAAAACATTGGCAAACGCAGATATTCGTATATTGAAAGTGTTTGCGATATTTTGGTCAGAATTTGCCTAGTCATTGCATCTTGGCAAGAGGTCTTGACATTACATGGTAAACGCCTTTAGTTACCAGTATTTGAGGACGATACATTGTATTTATCATAGCTTAGTGTCTGTTATGTGAAGACGATATATTGATTAAATCTTAGTTATCGGTATTTGAATATAGTATATCAATCATATCAATTAACGGTATCTTTAGTAAATCAATATATTATGTAAACAACTAAGGAAAAAATCGCCTTTGTTTACATACGCATGATCACCGCCGGTTTCTTTCTATCTACTGGGTATAAAAGCTTAAAGAATGAGGAAGCGATTTAGAAATGAAGTAAATAGGCACACTGGGTGACCATGATCCCCAAACCACTCACCCAGTATACCACAAACTGCTCCCTTCAGTGTGTGTAATGTGTGTGTGTGTGTGTGTGTGTGTGTGTGTGTGAGTGTGTGTGTGTAAGTGTGTGTGTGCTGTGTGTGTGTGTGTGTGTGTGTGTGTGTGTGTGTGTTGTGTGTGTGTGTGTGTGTGTGTGTGTGTGTGTGTGTTGTGTGTTGTGTTGTGTGTGTGTGTGTGTGTGTGAGTGTGTGTGTGTGTGTGTGATGTGTGTGTGTAGTGTGTGTGTGTGTGGTGAGTGTGTGTGTGGTGTGTGTAGTTGTGTGTAGTGTTGTGTGTGTGTGTATGTGTGTGTGTTGTGTGTGTGTGTGTGTGTGTGTGTGTGTGTGTGTGTGTGTGTGTGTGTGTGTGTGTGTGTGTGTGTGTGTGTGTGTGTGTGTGTGTTGTTGTGTGTGTGTGAGTGTGATGTGTGTGTGTCGTGTGTGTGTGATGTGTTG
>JAXIVD010003543.1:0-2500 GCA_036785275.1 Cancer borealis
CCTGTCGTTGTTTTTTTTTGCCCATCATCCCCCACACTTGTCTCCCACACCAGTCCCCCCCCCATCTTTTTGCCTATTGTACTGGACGCTGAGTATGTAGTAAGCGTGTCTTTTCCCTGTACGCTGAAGGGGAAGTCTGCGGAGGCATGGCGGGTGTCCTAGGTGGAGGAAGTGCAGAGGGACTGGTTGAGGTGAAGAGCAATGCGTAGGTGTGAGGGTGTGAGCAAGCGGGGCGATCGTCCTGTGATGGAACGAGTTTGTGCGTGGTGGTCGTCGAGATGTGAAGGGCTTGTGATTGGTGGCTGGCGCGGGGGCGTGGCTTTGGGGGGATGCAGAGGTGGAAAATCAGCTGGTGTTGAGCTCCGGGCAAGAGGTGGAGCCGTGGGTACCTGCTGACCCCACACCAAAGTACTGGGAGGTGCATGGGGATTGCTGTGGTTTTATGCTGGTAGCAACCCAGACAGCTTGCCGCTCACGAACCCCGTTCCACAAGGCGAAGGCGGGCAGGGCAGGACTTGTTCTAGGCGTGGTGGGCTGGTTACAGTGGGACAAAGGTGGATCAATGACATGTATTTCCTTATATTTAAACCAGACACTCTTGTGTTTCGTGGATCTGCTGCAAATCCCCACACTTGAAGGCGTTTGCCACAGAACGCTTGATGGTGACAAAGCGGTGGCAGCCGGTAACACCGCAGTGTTCGGGCACCCAGGGGCGCGATATAAAAAGTCTCCAGCTTGCCCAAGGACAACTGGGGTAGAAAGAGGACCACGTAGTGTGACGAGTGACTTGGCGTGTGGCCTCTTTGGTGCAGGGTGTCTGACAGCGGGTGGCTTCCTCGACTTGGGAAGGACGCAGTAGTAATTTCGTGGGTAGACGTAGGGAGTAGCCCATGACTACGCCACGCGTGGTGTGATATGCAATCCTTCCCCGGCTAGGCCATCTCATCACCAGAGTAGGGCAATCTTCTTTTAAGGGCAGTCTCGGCGTCGTAGGATGTCTGAAAACATCTTGAAACTTGGACACGAAATGCAGGAAACCTCCTGTTCTGAGAAGGCGGGTTGCAGGGATGAGCAACCAACCAATGTGGCCTATGCCGTTCGGAGTTCGGCGCCACTTGCATCGACAACCGTGGTGAAGCCATCATCGTCAGGGGCAGAGAAAGCGCGGTGAGGGATGTGAGGCGACATTCCAGAGTAGGTGTTGAAGTAGCAGGCTCAAGGGCTGCAAGCAGGTGTTGCACAACACAGGTAGAGGTGTAGCCGTAGCACAGAAACAGAGGCGGATGGGGGGGTGAAGGTGGCGGGCAGTCTTACAAGGAGGAAAATCCGCCCCGTGAAGCTACCCGAAACGATGAGTTGGAACCCAATGATGGACCCGCTGCCAGACGATGGGAACCTTGGTACGTTTTTGGGGATAGCCACCTGTACGGTGGATAGGGAAGCGACTGAGGACGGGAAAAAAAACCCCCCCACAAGTGAAGCTCCCGAAAGCGAGGATATGGGAAGCTCTCATCCGTAGAAAACGGCAGGAGTCGTGTGCCTCCTGGACATAGGTAGACTCGAGCAGTAGCTGGCTACGTGCCCACCAGTCTGATAGGCTTGTGAGGGTGCGAACTGGGGGTATTGCTGTGACCGTCTTGTAGAGTATTGATAACATAAATTTGATGTTTGACAGAGACTGCAGTGGACTGCCAACTTTTTAAAGTATTTATTTATTACGATAAATTATTTGTTCCACCCAAAATTTAATGTTATTGGATACTTTCTATCATTATAAAGACTCTATAATACATAGATCAATTTTCATGATGATCAAGAAGCGATCGATTTAGAAATAAGTTTATGAAAAGTGAGATAAGTTGGAAACGTGTTCAACGATAGACTTTACGGTTTCGATGCGCTTACAGATGGGTTTCATATCAGTAAACATGATACAGTAGGGACAACTACTACTACAACTATATGCTTTAAACTCTATGGGTCCACTCATTAATACAATCATGGGCGATGGGGAATGGTGGCATTTAGGGATGGATTTCCCAGCAGATCTTTCATTAAAAAAATAAAATAGAGTAAGTATATAAAATTAAGTAATACTTGTGAAGAAATTTTGTTCTAGAGTAGGACGTGATCATCAATTAATTTTGCCTCTTATATCAAAGCCCCCAAAATTATGTAATGTGGCTATTGTTTATATTTTCCCAGTGGATCATACACCCGTGCTTAAGCCCTTAATACTCCAATTATATATATATATATATAATAAATATATATATTATAATTAATATATATTTATATAATAAATATATATATATACTATATATATATATATATATAATATATATTATTTATTATATATATATATATAATATATATATATATATATATATATATATAATTTATAGTATATATATATATATATATATAACACAATACATACACTACAATAACATATATATATATATATATATATATATATATATATATATATATACTATAT
>JAXIVD010003543.1:7500-15000 GCA_036785275.1 Cancer borealis
GAAAGTTAAACGTCCTATAGCATCTCGCTTTGAGTCATTAATTCTTTGTGGGTTTGGCGTTGGTTGTACGGATTTTGAAAAATGCAAAGTGAGTGTCATGAGCAATAGAGTGGATAGGACTTTGAGGTCAGATTTAGGAGATCATTGATGAATAATTAGGAAAGAGAGTGGGTGATAGGATCAGAACCCCTGAGGACACCACTGTTGATAGAGTTAGGGGAAGAACAGTGACCGTCTACTACAGCAGCAATAGACCCGTGGGAAAGGAAACTGGAGATGAAGGTACAGAGGAGATGATAGAATCCGTAGGAGGGTAGTTTAGAATTAAAGATTTATGCCAGACTCTATCGAAGGCTTTCTATATGTCCTAGACCGACAGCAAAGGTTTCACCGATGTCCCTAAAAGAGGATACCAAGATTCAGTTAGGAAAGCAAGTTCACCAGTAGAATCGGCCTTTCGGAAACCATCATGGCAATCAGAGAGACAGGTTGAGAGCTGATAGATTGTCTTCATTATCTTCTTGTTAAAGGACAGACTCAATGGCTTTAGATAGGCAGGAAATCAAAGCTATAGGGGGGTAGTTAGAAGGATTGAGCGGTCATCTTTTTTAGGGGGGTACTTTGAATGTGAGCAAACTTCAGCAAGAGGATAGGTAGAAGTAGAGAGACACAGACGGAAGAGTTTGATCAAGCAGTGAGCGGACTTCGGAAGCACAGTTTTGAGGAACATATGGATGGACTCACCATCCGGACCCGTAAGCCTTCCGAGAAATCAAGACCAGAGAGGGCCGTGGAAAACGTCCATGATTAACGAATTTTAATTTTAGGGGATGACGTAGTCAGAGGGCGGGGTAGGTGGAAATATGCCCAGTATCATCAAAGTAGAGTAAGTAGCAAATGTGAGCGAAGAGTTCAGCTTTAGAGAAAGGAAAGGACCAGCTAGTGGGGCCATCTGGTGAAGTAAAGGAGGGGAAAGATGAAGAAGTAAAAATTGTTAAAGATATAATTGGCTAGATGCCAGAAATCACGAGAAGAGTTAGGTTGAAAGACTTTGCATTTTCTATACTGAAAGAGTTTTAGTAAGTGGGAATAGATTTGTCATGATTACGGGCAGAAATATATAGGACCTTGAGTTCTCAGGCAGATGGATGCTACGGTACCGTTTGTATGAGGAATGTATAGCTCCATGCCAAACTACAATCACCTCTATTATGCGCTCGGCACAAAGAGAAGGATCCTCTGACATTGAAGCAATAATCATCCAAGGAAAAATCAAGATAGTACTGCCTTCAGGTCCTCCCACTTAGCAGCAGTTGAAATGGCCAGAAACAACCCCTGCTTAGGCGGATCCTGAGGCTGCACTGGAGTGATAGGACAGAATAACTGAAATATGATTGTGATCGAATGTAGCCCAACGGAGAGGAAAGTTTAACAGAGTAAGCTTGAAGGATTGGTAAGTTAGGAAAAGATCAAGAATGTTGGGCGTGTCCTCAAGGGAGGTCAGGGATACGGGTAGGGAACTGTACTAAATATAGTAGGTCATGAAGGATAGCAAAGTTGAAGGTTTGTTCACCACGTTGGTCAGTGAAAGAAGATGAAAGCCATAGCTGTTGGTGGACATTGATATCCACTAAAATGGAGACTTCAGCATAAGGAAAGGTGAGATAGGATGTCTCCACTTTGGAAGTCATTAGTCAAAGAATTTTACAATTAGTCAGAGGAATTAGGTGAGAGATATACAGCACAGAGGAACTAGTTAGAGAATGGACATTGAAGTCTTAGCCAGATGGGTAGAAAATTCTGAGATTCAAGATTGGGGGCATGAGAGCAAGTAATGTCGTTACGCACATATGCGCAACAGCCAGCTTTGGATTGAATAAGTGAGGATAGAGAAAGTAAGAGGGAACAGAGAACGGGTTGCTATCAGTAGTCACAGACAACTGTGTTCAGTTAGGAGAGTAGATGATGTTTAGTGGGGAGAGATGGTGTTCCAACAGATCGGAAATTAGATCTAAGGCCAAGAATGTTGCAGAAATCGAGAGTAAAAGTGTTAAAGAAGTGTCAAGACACCAGAGGTCGTCCAGCAGAGGAGCAGTCCGACATCGGGACAGTTGTGTCCCTCCCCCCAATGGGGGACTCCGAAGCTGGGTGTGGTGGAAACCATTTTTAAATATTGATTTGAAGAGAGTGTAAAGTAGTAAGGTGTAGTAATGTTATGTAAGTTATAGAAGAAGTGTCTTTTAGAGGGACAGGCTGCAGCGGCTCTCTTGTGTAAATGAGGACACTAAGGGATTCCGGGGAAGAGAGGACACGGGGAATACACTCAGTCTGCAGCATTGCCTACATCCCCCGTAAGTACCTCTCCTGGAGTATTCCCACAGGACGGCAGTATGTCTACTACCTACTCCATATATATATATATACTATATAATATATATATATATATATAAATATATATATATATATATATATATACCATATATCTTATATAAAAACACACACACACACATTATATATATTATATATATATATATATATATATAAATATATATCTAGTATATATATTTATACATTATAATATATATATATAATATTATATAATATTTAGTATATTATATATATATATATATATGTATATATATATATATATATATATATATAGTATATATTTATTTACTTTAATAAATATATATTATATATATATATATATATTTATACTATGTATATATATATATCTATATATATATATATATATATTATATATATATATATATATATATATATATAGTATACTATATATATATATTATATATAATATATCATATATATATATATTATATATAATATTTTATATATATATATATTATATATATATATATTATATATATATATGTCATATGTATATATATATATATATATATTATTATATATATATATATATACTATAAATATAGTATATATAAGTATTTTACATAAAATAAGAGGCCGCTTTTTGGTGGTTGTGCATGCTTTTTCGATGAATTGTTAGTAGCAGTAACTGCTTCGGCGTCAATGTTGCTTGAAGCACAACTCCACAACGCGAAAAATAGAGCTTTGAAATGAGGTGGTTCCTCCAGTTAACCTCAGCTTAGGTGTAAACTCGGCCTATGCATAAAGTTTCCAGGTGAAATTAGTTCTAATCCTTCGACCTTTGTCTACTGAAAAGCGTAGGCTTTTTTGTTTGAACGCTAAGAAAGACTTGTGCTTGCAAATAAAACTGAAAACAAAAAAAGCTAAAGCAGGCGCATGGCTCAAGAATGAGGCCGGTGATTCTGATGCTGAATTTTCTATTAGCTATAAGAAAAAAATCCAACCAAGTAGAAAAAAATACAATATTGGAAAAAAAGGGGGGGGAAAAAGCGCTAAACATTCCATTACATATATCTCAATCATAGCTCAACAAATCGAGGATATAAAATTTGTCCAACACAGGGCGACGTATGTGGCTGGTCGATGCGCCCTTTTAGGCTGTCCAACCCAAAACTCAAAAAGGTTATATCCTAACAACGAAACACCATCAATAGTCAGGTTCGTCAAATTCAGACAAATTGCAGGTGGAATTAAATTAAAAATTTTAACGGAAGCTTGTGTGATGGACTGCAATAAGCTAGTGGCTTCTAAGTGTTAATAGCGAGGTGTGAGAACAGAAATATGGAAAGTATACATTAAGCTATATTTCATGATCAGTAGATATTGCATTAAACCACAGCTGTAAATTGTGAGAAATCGATGTTTGTTCATCAGAAAAACCTAATATGCTTGGTAGATAGCATCGATTAGATAAAATCAATAAATAAACAGATATAAACAAATAGAAGAGAGTGAGGAGAGAGAGAGAGAGAGAGAGATGAGAGAGTGAGAGCAGAGAGAGAGAGAGAGAGAGAGAGAGAGAGCAGAGAGGAGAGAGAGAGAGAGAGAGAGAGAGAGAGATTGAGAGAGAGAGAGAGGAAGAGAGAGAGAGAGAAGAGAATGAATGGAACGTTATCAAAATATTGGCAGCAGTTGAAAAGATAATGCAACAGAAACGATATGGACAATTTTTGTATAGAGAGGAAGCAGTAAAAATGGGCCAGCAATTACGGCTGCGGGGCGTAGCAGGGGTATGTAGGGAGGGGATAAGGCTTTGTATGTGCATGGGTGGACGGAGATGAATGAAAGGTACCAAGATGAGACCCAAAATATTAGCATACAGGTCTTTGTTCTGCAAAGATAATAACAAAGTTTTATTTAAAGGGTCACCAATACTCTTTTTCACTGACTACTTTTTAAACCTGAATAATTTGGATAACACAAAAAAATTCATAAGCCTACTTCGCAAAAACAATGATTTACGACATGATAGGGTCCCTAAACGAGAAAGGTCAATGTGTATTTTTGTGATAAAATTGTTTCAGTTGGGTGATTATATATGGTCGTACAACGAGATGAAATTTCATGTGAATGAAACCATATATTCTGAAAAGGAAAATCTTCTATACTTCTATATTTGTTTCTACTTAATAAAAGTTGTCGGGATGAAATTTTTTAATTTACACACGGCGGGCCAGGCAAGAGTGAACTAAGGAAGGAAGGGAGAAAGAGGAGAGACGCGTGTTTTTACTCAGTGAAACCACTATAATGTAGACATGAGACACTAGCGTCTGTTTGGTTATGCATTATTCCTATATTTTCATGAGAAACTCATTGAAAAAAAAATTACACGAATTTACGAGAACAGTGAGAAGAAGGGTAGCAATCTACGGCTACAATTGTTGTGGGTGAAATGGTAAAATGCTTGTGGTGCGTCAATGTGCTAAGTGTCCAGTGTAGGTGTACGCTACAGTGTAAATGTAAGGAGTGGTGCTGCAGCCTTGCTTAGCGCTTTCCTAGGGAGGCAGCTGTCATTGAGGCTCAGCTCTATTCCAATCAGAAAGTGTAAGGTGTATTTTCCCACGTGGGACCATCGTATAATAGTCACCCCAGCCCCGCAGTGATCCCTGGATTCAAACCTCCCGATAGTGGTCACTAACCTCTCAAGGCCGTTGCGATCAACAGTCTGTCACATGTCAAAGAAGTATGGTGACCCTCCAGTAGAGGACTATCAGTGCGTGTTACGTGTATGTAGTGGAGGTGTACGCACAGGATAAATATATTATATTTCTTTTATATGTGATAAGGTGCATTACACTGAGTATCTAGAGTCCTAGGAATGTATCGAATACAGAAGCGGCATGATCTTTTTAGTTGAGAAGGATTGTTATATTACTATAGTCAAGTGTGCGCGCGCGTGTGCTTGTGCGCGTGTTTGTTTGTGTGTTTGTTTGTATGTGTCATGTGGTGTGTGTGTGTGTATGTTGTGTTGTGGTGTAGGTGTGTTGTGTGTGTGTGTGTGTGTGTGTGTGTGTGTGTGTGTGTGTGTGGTGTGTGTGTGTGTGTGTGTGTGTGTGTGTGTGTTTGTTTTGGGTTTTGTGTGTGTGTGTTGTTGTGTGTGAGTGTGTGTGTGTGTGTGTGATATCACGACCTCTAGTTAGTCAGAGCTAAAGTGAGCGTTAGCTCGAGTTTACCTTGAAGTGTACCACAGGGGAGCAAGCTCAAGAAGCTTCGTGCAGCCTTTTTTTCTTATATTTTCTACTGCCTCCTTAGTTTAGCCTGACGCGAAGCTGAAAGGGCAAAGGGGCACAACAGGTAATAATAAACTTGTTGGTATTTTCCAATAACGATTACATGAATAACAAAATAATTGACCTATGTTACAATGAATAAGGAGTTTGCTTCACTTTACCACATTCTTCTTATCGTTCTGTCTTGTTGCATATGCTCCGAAAAAAAAGGTATCTATATGTTTATCTCTAAACGCTAAAAAATTCGTAAAACATCTGACTTTGAGTAGTTTTCTGTTTTGGTAGCTTTAGTATTTTCTCTAGAACACCTTTTGCACTTCTAGAGCAAAACACTTTCAGATTCATTAAATCAATATACTCATATATCCAAATACTGTAGTTAAGGCATTGGCTGCAAGTTTCTGATCCTCAAATGGTACAGCATAAGTCAAAATACTTTCCTAATCTGCTCCCTCTCTCGACGTTTACTACGCTGAGTGGGACAGTGAGTGACTCATCAGGAATGTTGTCACGTGACATTATTTCATTTGCCATTTACAGCAATAAATGTGTTTTTGTAACCCTTAATGTAACAATAAAACATAGATATATTAAGACATTGATTTCCAGGTTTATTCATTAATTATTTAATTAAAAATTACTGGCTAAGGGACAACAAAAATAAGTTTTAAAAAATCCCCCGCTTCCGTCCCCGCCCCTCCCATACTCTGTAAAGAGGTACAGTAGGAGAAACAGAAGCAAAGGGTGGGGGTCTAATATAACATAGAGGTGTCCATGACTACTCCTCTTTTGAAGGAGTTTTAGGTCATTAGGCAAGGGAAAAGCAGACAAAGTTAGAGAGTTTTCAGAGTTTACAAGTATATGCAGGGGATAAAGGAGTAAAGATCCTAGTTTATCCTGTCCTAGGATGATGGACAAAATTAGGGATGAAGAAGAAGTAGGATAATCTTGTGACATCGAGGTCGCAGGAGGGAGGGAAACATGCAGTTAGCAAGTTCAGAAGAACAATCAGCATGAAATAGCGGTAAAAAAGAGATAAATATGCAACATTGCGTCCGGTGACTTAAAGAATCAAGACAGTCAGTTAGAGAGGAGAGCTAATGGACGAAAATCTTTAGACCTCCACCCCAATTTAATAGAGTTCAGTGAGTTTAATCCCCCCTTGAAGTGAGATCATACTCCATACATGGGCGGGATAATGGCCCCTGTACAACAGCAAGCAGCTGGATTGGGAGAGAAAACGAACACAAAACGCATAGGACACCTATCTTCTTGGAAACTTATTAGCATGAGTAGAGATATGAGATTGCTGGTTTATGATTTTTAGTAAAAGGATAGACCGAGTGTGTGTAATTTGGGGGAGAGGGCAGTTGTAGTGTCCATTGAAGAAGAGGGGGATAGTTATCTGAAGACTATGTCGAAGTAGATAGCTGTAGAAACTTGAGTATTGAGGGCATTGAACAGAACCAGATTTACTCTGTCCCAATCAGACACTAGTGAAAAGATAAGAAATTAGGCGTCTTATAGCATTCTCGCCCTTGAATATTTAATTGTTGTTGGGTGGGCGTCAGTTGTATGACGTTGAAAATGCAAGGTGCTGTCACCCAGCATAGGAGTGGATAGGGCATTGATAAGATTTAGGAGAATAATTGATAAATAATAGAAAGAGAGTGGGTGATACGGACTGAACCCTGAGAAACACACTGTTGATAGTTATAGGGGAAGAACAGGTGATCGACCAATACCAGCAACAAAAGAACGGTCAGAAAGGAAAATGGAGATGAAATTACAGAAGAGAAGGATAGAATCAGTAGGAGAGTAGTTTGAAAATAAAGATTTATGCCAGTCTCTGGCTTTCGAT
>JAXIVD010003543.1:30000-37500 GCA_036785275.1 Cancer borealis
GACAGTAACTGCTTGGTCATCAGTGAAACTTTCCACCGTGAGCAAGGCCGAGTGGAGGGCCGAGACGTTACTTACCACCGAGCTACGAAATGTGTGTGTGTGTGTGTGTGTGTGTGTGTGTGTGTGTGTGTGTGTGTGTGTGTGTATGTGTGCGTGTGTGTGTGTATGTGTGTGTGTGTGTGTGTGTGTGTGTGTGTGTGTGTGTGTGTGTGTGTGTGTGTGTGTGTGTGTGGAGTGACAGGTAAAGATAAAACAATAATAGTTTTCCATACATTTAGGTCTCCCTGGATAGTTTAACCTACAAGAACAGACAAGAGAGGCTTATAAGCGTATGTATCCTGGTTCTAAGGTTCAGAAGGCAAGCTTTGGTATTCTCCGCACATTCTGTTTGGATAGAAAAATACATTTCGTCTTCCAAGGCAATGTGAACCCAAACATTTACAATATAAATTATTTTAAAACTATTATGAACTCCATATATGAAATTTATTGGGAAAAAATGTATAGATAATAAAGTAATGAAGGTGTTTATGGTTAGTTAATAAAGGTATACTCTAATTTTAAGGAAGCATTGTAAATTAATTAACCCGATTTCGTTGTTGTTGCCTCCAAAGGGAGAAGGAAGTCCCCATGGCGAGATAAATTAAACCTGTCATGCTCAAATTTCTTATAAAATTTTCCGTGAGTTTTATGTTTAATCATTACAGGGACTGTTATTCCTATTGCTATCATTATTTTTATTATCATTATCATTATTTCCATTATCATTATCATTATCATAGTTTAATCAGCTCACCTGCCAACGCTCTCCCCACCTCTGTATTGTTTGCAGTTGCTGGTTGACATTAGCAACTGCTTGCTGGCTGTCCTGGCGACAATAAGAGCGGGAGAATGTGCAGTCATCTGCATACGCGGAGACTGCTGGCAGGGTTCTGAGAAGGTCGTCAATGTACAGGTTCTAGAGAACCGGTCCCAGCACAGATCCTTGAGGAACTGAGATCCCTACTGGAAGGTTTTTGGACTGCTGCCATTTGACGACAACATGGAGTGACCTGCCGTAGAGGTAGTCACTCATCAGCCTCAAAAAGTGACCTTGAATGCCCTTGGCACGGAGCTTTTCCAGCAAGCCCGCGTGCCACACACGTTTGGAGGCACCAGCAATGTCGAGAGCGACGAAAAAGATATCCAGGTCGTGATCCAGGGAGTCTTGCCAGTCCCTGGAGAGGAGCATGAGAAGGTCTGAGGTGGAGCGTCCAGATCTGAACCCAAACTGATGGTCGGACAGGAAGGATTTGTTATCTAGGTGGTGGGTGAGGGTCTCCACCACTATCCTCTCGAAGTCTTTGCCAATCACAGACAGAAGGGAGATAGGCGCGTAGTTAGCAGGATCAGATCTGGATTTCTTCTTGTGCACCGGCACCACGCGAGCCTCTTTCCATATGGAGGGCCACGTGTCTTTCCGGACACAAGAGGTGAGCACCTCAGTGAGGGGCCCTGCCAGCTCACTCGAGCAGTGGCGCAGCACTTGTGGGCTGACGTCATCGGGCCCTGACACCTTCCTGACTTCCACTGCTTTCAGGAGGTGCTCCACACTCTCCTGTGTTACCTCCACCGTTGTGACTGTCTGGTTACACTCCTCCGCCAGCTGAGGTGGAGATCTATTTGGGTCGGCGACGGTCATCTTGGCAGAGAAAATGTCAGCCAGCAGGTGTGCCTTCTCCTTGCTGCTCGCCGCCGTAGTGCCGTCTTACCTGGTGAGGGGAAGGATGGTTTCCTGGTGACTGGTACCTTGCCTCTCCTTAACAAGGGACCACCAGGTCTTGTTTCCCACCCCAGGTCCACACAACTTAGAGCGAAGGTCATTTTCCCACCTCCTCTGTGCCCACTTTCTGGTGACCGTCATGTTCCTGCATGCCTCGCGATGTAGAGCTTTGTTGCGGTGAGTTGGGCTCCTCTTGAAGCGTAGCCACGCAGAGTACATTTCTGCCGCAAGTCGATATCGATAGCCAAACCAGGGCTCATCGATGGGTCTCGACGTGTACTGGTGGTGAGGAACATGCTGTCGTTGCAGAGACTTGTGCTGCTTGGTGAATGCCCTGGCCTTGGCGTCTGCACGTCCAGATAGAATGGCGCCCCAGTCTGTGCGCTGTAGGTCCCTCCTCAACGAGGGCCAGTCTGCTCTATCCCACAGCCATATGGTGCGGGAGATGGCTTCGTCTCGCGCCACACCCACGTTGGTCCGTATCAGGATGGCATGGTGGTCAGAGCTCCCCACCTGGCCAAGCTGGTGGCAAGTGATAGTGCCTTCACTCAGGTCCGTGATGGCGGGGTCCAGTGTTCCACCACGTTCATGGGTTGGGAAAGTGACGTGGTCTGTCAGTCCCTGCACTGTCAGTAGATTGTTGTAGGCGGCTCCTTCCATGTGGTGGCTTAAGTCGCCTAAGATGAGGACATTCCTGCAGCGATGACGTGTCAGCAGGTCGTCCAGGTGTTCCGTCAGGAAGTCTATGGGTGCGAGGCCTTGCCTCGGGGGACGGTACATGGCACAGAGCAGGAGGGCTGTACCTTCAGCCATCACAACTCTCAGAAACTCCGTCTCTCTCTCTCTCTCTCTCTCTCTCTCTCTCTCTCTCTCTCTCTCTCTCTCTCTCTCTCTCTCTCTCTCTCTCTCTTTATTATTTTTATTTTTTTAACATTTAATAATATTGTGTACATTTGAATTTGTCAGGAGCTTCAGCGGGGCATTTGGGAACTATCTTTGACATATACATTAGCATATATTTGACATACACTATAAATTATAAAGAATACGATATACATACAAATAGGAGTTTTTCTTTCATGGATTACATTACATTTACTGGTTGTTTTATCCACATATTTGCAGCTGATTTAAAGTGTTGCATTGTGGCGGTGGTGTGTATCAGAGTCTGCTGCACAAGGTGGTTCCACATACTTGTGTAGTGTGGAATGAATGATCTGAGGTAAGTCTCTGTCCTGGCGCAAGGGACGGCGAGTTGGTTATTCCTGGTGGCGGCAGCCCGGGTGGTGTGGCCATGAGACTGTGCCCACGGTTGACGGAGCGTAGTCAGGTGTGGGGCGCGCTGCTTGTGAATCTTATAAATGACGCACAATCCTGCCACATCACGACGCTGCTGTAGGGGTTACATTGGAGAAAGCGATTTGTCTGGCGGGGCCTTCAGACGTACTAAGCATTGTGCTCGGTTTTGGATCTTGTCAAGAAGGCCTAAGTATGAAGGGGGGCAGGACGACCAAGTAAGGTGGGCATATTCCATGAGGGAGCGGACTTGAGCCGCGTACAGAGTGGAGATTCCCTGGGAGTCAAGGAGATGTGATACCCACCGGACACAACTAAGTTTCCAGGCGGCATTCCTGGCTATGGTTCTGACGTGGCCAGTGAAGGTCAGGGCGCTGTCCACTTCCACGCCAAGTAAGGAGATGGAGGCCTGCAGGGGCAGCACCTTACCGTCCAGTGAGATGGTAGGGATGAAAGTGCCAGGAAGAAGGTGTCGTCGGGAGACCAGCATCACCTGTCTTCTCTGGAGCAAGCTCTACTTGCCATCGGCGCCCCCATGAGACGATAGTTTTGTAGAACATTATTGATGTGTGCGATGGTTTATCGGTGGTCACTGCTATCACAGGGGAATATCAGGGTGCAGTCGTCGGCGAATGCATGCGCCTCTGGAATAAGCTGTAGCAGGTCATTAAAAAATGCATTCCAGAGGAGAGGGCCGAGAACACTACCCTGGGAGACGCTGGCAAAAATTGGATGTTCGTCCGATGTTTGACCATTTACCACCACTCTGAGGTATCTGCCCTGCAGGTAGTCTTACAGTAGAAGGAGCAGATGACCGCGGACACCCAAGCTATTCAGTTTGGTGGTGAGGCCGTGATGCCACACCCTGTCAAATGCTCCAGCTATGTCTAGAGCAATGACGAAAGTGTCCTTTCCTTGGTCTAGGGACTTGTGCCAGGTGGTGGAAAGCTGGAGTAACAGGTCTGCCACTGACCTGTTCGTTCTGAAGCCAAATTGTTTGTTAATCAGCAGATGATGTGAAGCTAGAAAGGACAATATCTTGTCTGCAATGATGGCTTCAAGAATTTTACCAAGAACTGATAGAAGGGAAACGGGTCTATAGTTCTTGGTGTCAGTCCTTTTACCCTTTTTGTGTATTGCCACTACTCTAGCGCCCTTCCAGAGGGTGGGCCACACTCCAACAGTGATGCATTGCTGGAAGATGGTGGTAAGGGATGTTGCCAGCTGAGAGGCACAACGTTTTAGGATGTGAGGACTGATGTTGTCTGGTCCCAATGCCTTGTTTGTGTCAATTTGTGACAAACGTTGTTGTACTTCTTTTGTAGTGATGGTGAAGGTGGAATGGTTTGCGTTGGTAAGGACTGGCACAGGTGGAGTAGAGCGCTCAGGGTCTGGTACTGTCATCTTGTTAGAGAAGACAGACGCTAGTACCTCTGCCTTGTCCTTACTCTTGGTGGCCACTGTACCGTCTGACATGTGAAGTGGTGCTATGTCATCATCTGTTATCAAACCTTGGTGCTGTTTAAGTGTAGTCCACCAAGTCTTGCCATCCACAGATCGGCCACTGAGCTTGGTCTTCTTGCCAGCGTCTTTGAGCCCATTTTTGCACTTGTTTCATTTTTGTACAAGCGTGTTTGTAGCGCTCCTTGTTAGAGTGGGTGTGGTGACGTGAGTATAGTCGCCACGCACGACTCTTCTCATCAGCAGCCATTCTACACTGGTATCCAAACCAGGGTTGGTCAAGGGGCTTAACAGTGTAAGAATAGCATGGACGTATTGTTCTTGGTGTTGGAGTATAGTACGTGTAAAAGTGTAAACTTGTTCATTGATGTCGTTGGCAAGGATACTGGTCCAGGGCGTTTGCTGCAGTGCGTCGCAAAGACCTTTCCAGCCTGCTTCGCCCCACAACCAGTTGGTGCGTGTCACTGAGGCATCTCTCTGAACTGCGACTTGGATCACACTCAGGACAGCCATGTGATCCGCTGATCCTACGGTGTTGAGTGGAGAGCAGGTGATGACACTTTCCGGTAGGTCGCTGACAACAGGATCAAGAGATGACCCGGAAGTGTGAGTAGGAAAATCAACGTGATTAGAAAGACCATGTAGTGTGAGGAGTTCTTCAAAAGATCTTACAGCCAAGTGTTGGTTCATGTCACCAACGATGACGACGTGATCACAAGTGTGTTGCTGCAGCAGCTCGTCAAGGTGAGTTTGCAGGAACACAATGGGCTCACTACCCTGCCACTGCGGGCGGTAGCACACACACAGTAAAATTGCAATCTGGTGTTGAGCCCATATCTTGAAAAACATAATTTCCAGATGACTTGGTATAAGGATTTCGAGTGGCTGGGCCGAAAGACTCTTGTGAAAGGAGACAGCGACACCACCAAAGGTCCCGCGTGTCCTGTCACGCCGGTGCCATCTCGTGTATCCTTTCATCTGGCCAAAGTTGTCTGGGATCGAAGCATTCAGGAAGGTCTCCACTGTTGCAACGATGTCCGGGTTGTGAGGAATCACGAAACTGTTGACGAGATGACCAATGTTCGTCTGTAGTCCTCTGATGTTAGAAGAGATGATGGTGAGATGATCACGCGACTTACGGGTGGGCATGACTCCAGGCTGGATGACTGAAGTGAGGCTGCTGGTGAGTGAGTACGTGAGCAGGGTCAATGTGTAGCGGGTGTGGTACCTGTGGTGAGATATAACGTTGTCCTGGAGCCCAGTTGCCGGTAAGGGACTGAGTTAATGCAGGGCCAGAGGCAGGAGGAAGGAACCGACTAAGGATTTGACTAAGCAAGGCGTTGTTTTGTGCCTGCTCAGTTGATATCCTGCGGAAGAAATTTTCCTGTCTCTCTTGAGCAATGCGGGTGAAACACTCTTGGACAGAGTGTCTCGCTCGCAGACAGTGAGTGCACTTGTTCCTCCTCAGGCAGCTGTTTTCCGTGTGACCGCTACGCCTGCAGTGATTACAGTAATCTCTGTTTTGGTTCTTTGACGAGAGTCGGGGTGGAACAGTGTTGCCTGAAGGAGATTTATTAGTTTTCCCACTTTTTACGTGTTCTAAGTTGTTTTCACGCTTGGTCTTCGTATTATTTCGAGGTGCAGGTTCAGTAGGTTCAGTAGTTTCAGTAGTCGTGGTCACAGCCTTAGACGATGAAGCAGTGGTCGGAGATGTGGGCAGCTGGCTGGGGTCGGGCGGGGAGGTAGTGGGGGTAGACCACTTGTTTACCCCACTCGTGATCAATTCTATGAGGCCTAGCGGTGGCAGCGATCGACCTCCTATCAAGTTCTTCTAGGCTTGATCTAGTAGAACAGATATTATCAATGAAGTCCAGAACGGTGACTACAGCATCTCTTTTTTCTACTAGTGTTTGAGAGGTGGTCTCGAAAAAGTTTAGTATGTTTTTCTTTCTTGCGAGTTCCACTTTCAACTGTCGGATGATTTCAACGAGTTCCCTGGGTTCTAGTTGCAAGAGTTCATCGTGCTCATCATCCACTAAGGACACGTCAGAGGAATCAGCGTCAGGGCAGTCAGCGTCATTCTCTGAAGGTTCTGTTGAGTCCACCTGGTAAACAACCGGGGCAGTGATTCCCAGTGCCGTAAGCAGAGCGGTAACCTCACAACAGTCAAACGTGTCTTTATCGACGAGACAGGTGGTGTGAGAGGTGTTGGGGCAATCACCTGATGAACAGTCGATGATTGATTTGTTTAGCGTAGTTTTGCCGCAAACAGCACACCATCTACCCGGCTGATATCCAGAAAGAGCCGGGGGTCGTGTGATGAGACGGTGGTGTTTCACATCTCCTGGCATATTCGCGAGTGATGAAGTGTGTGAGTAAATAGATGGGGGGAGGGGGGTACTGTCATACAATCAGGAGGCTGGACGGTGTTAATTCACCCAGGGTTGCGTTCTTCCTGCAAGTCCTTCAGAAGCTGGGGCAGTATCCAGTGAGAGAGCGGGAAAGAAAAGAAAAATAAATAAATAATATCAAAGTGATGGTAGGGAAAGAGCAAAAGGATGATAATGAGGTGGTGTGACGGTTGTTTGTGGTGGACGGTGGTTAAGCAGTCACGGGGCAGGGCAGGCGACGAAGCCCGCCACAACGTTCAGACAAGGCCTCAGTTTGTTATTTTCGTCAATAACAATCGAACCTAGACAATGTCAGATCGAATGAGTGCATCAGGCGTCTCAGTGTACATTCATGTACAATCAGTGAAGAGGCCAGTGCTGAGAGAGCAGTACATCGGCTAATATTTTGAAGTATATCAGGAGCCGTGTGGACGTGTGTGGTGTGGTGTGGTCTCCTCTCTCTCTCTCTCTCTCCCTCTCCCTCTCCCTCTCCCTCTCTCTCTCTCTCTCTCTCTCTCTCTCTCTCTCTCTCTCTCTCTCTCTCTCTCTTTCTTCCGTCCCTCTCTCCCTCCCTCCCTCCCTCCCTCGCTC
>JAXIVD010003543.1:40000-44990 GCA_036785275.1 Cancer borealis
AACAGGAGAAGGGGTATTGGGAGGGGAGCAGATGACAGTGTCGTGGATGCTTTAGGAGGCTTTCTCCGAATTTCCTGAGGGCCTCCTTATGTCTGACAGACAGCCTCAGCAGACTTAGAGTGGAGGGAGCACAAACGTAGTCACCGAAAGCAGGGCCCAGGATGACCTTATATGTTCGTTTCTGAATCTTCTCAAGCTGGTGCTGTTGTGTGAGGTTCAGAGATGAGGACCAGGCTGGAGAGGCATACATGAATTTAGGGAGTATGAAGAAAGTATATACTCCCTTTAACTCAGCAGCCGGTGTCCCTAGTTAACTGAGCCTTCATAGCATTTTGAATTTTGTATGAGGCTTATTTGATGATATTGGTGACATGCTGCTTCAAATTGAGTTGATTATCCAAAGTGATGCCAAGTAGCCGAGTACACTTAGTTAGAGATGATGGGAGCCAACGGAAAGCTCGGGAAACGGGACTGCTGCTAAGGAGGTGCAAAAGTGTATCACCACGGTCTTGGTGTGGTTAATGGACACTTTGTTCACCTCCGTCCACCCCTGTAAGCTGTCAAGAGTGGCTTGTAGAGGTGAGAGTTCTGGGGACTTGGTGTTGACAAGGATGCCCACGGTACTGTCATCCACATACTTTCAACGATGCAAGGTGTCAGTAAGGGAATCATTGATCAGCATGAGGAAGCATAGTCGGCCCATCTTGGTGCCTTGGGGGATCCGCAAGTAAGATGCTGGAGGGAGGAGACACTGTCTCCTGCTAAGAAAATCGGCTAGCCACGCTATTAGGCTGGGAAGAAGACCCAGATGTATGGCAATGATGATGACAACGGTGTGGTCCACAAGATAAAAGGTTTTCCTAAAGCCTACAAAAGCGATAGCGAGAGAGGTGTTACGCTTGTCCAGGTGGCTGTGTAAGAAGTCAAGGAATCTGACAAGGCAGTGAGTGGTGGAGGAGGATTTCATGTTGCCAAATTGTTGTGAATCTATGGATGTTTTAATGTCTGAATAAGCCCAGTCAAAGAAAAAGTCTTCACAAATGAAGCTTGGGATGGGTGTGATGGTGATTGGTCTTAAATCATTTAAGGACTGACTACTAGTTGTTTTAAGGATCGGGATTACATACGAAGTCTTCCAGTCGCTGGGACATGACTTTTGTGAGAGCGAGGCATTAATAATAGAGCAGAGAGGAGTAGTTAGTTCAGCTGGGGGAAATTCTTTATGAATTTTGATGGCCATATATCAGTTAGAATGGTGGATCTGTTTAGTTTGATTTAACGTATTTTAGTGATATCAGCCTCCTGGACAACGGGGGGTAGGGAGGAGGAAGGAAGAGAGACAGGGAGGAGGGCGGGTAAAAGAGGGAGAAGGCTTTGACATATAGTGGCGAAATGAGAGTTAATTTCTTCGGCCGCGAGGTGGGCAAATAAATGTGAGGTGCAAGGTAAAGGGGAAAAATACTTATCTAAACCACAGAGAAATATAATTTTGTGTACCACTGTCTGTTGTTGGCCTGTTTGAGATGGTGGATTTTGTCTGGGTGGAAAATCGCTTTGCTGGCTTTAATCTCCCTTATGACTGTGTTCCTGACAGCCTAAATATTTTGTTTTACAATATCAGTATTATACCTTTGCATTTCGAATCACTCATGGATCAATGTATAAACCTATTTCATAAAATTTTTTATATAATATGTTTATGTGAAACTCGGCTTAATGATAACCTTTTCCCTTTATATAATATGAACAGTTACAATGCATACTTTAGAAATACGAGCAAACAAGGTGGTGGTGTGCTGATTTATCTTCATCGACATCTTCAAGGTCAGGTATTGCAAAATGTGTCCTTTCAGCTTCAACATATTGATTCATTATTTTTAGAAATCACGCTTACACATAAGCTCATAATTGGAACAATATGCAGACCTCCCAAAGTTAGTATTGGTGATTTCCTCCATTCTATTAAGTTTATTGTTGAATTAATAGCATCACATATTATACCTTGTTATATAGTGGGTGACTTAATTAAACCAAAAACTGTTCATGCATAAGAAGACTAATGTGCTTGACCTCATTCACATTTTCTATTCCCATTTTTTTAAACACAAAAACCGAACCAACAGGAGTAACTAAAACTAACAAACTTCATAACTATCAGTCAAGTGGAATAATTTACGCTGCAATCAGTGACCATATTTCTATTTTGAGGATATTTTCATTGCCTAATAGTCATTCACTCATATCTTTTAGCACAGTGAACATTAGCAATTATGCATTCAAAGTAGAGTAATCTAACTTTAAGTGGAATTGTTGAGAAATTCTCATCAATTTATGACAAACATTTTCCTATAAAAGTAATTGCAATAAAGACTAACACACTGGTAAGCCTTACATAACTCAAGCTATAATAAATTGTATTTAGCTCTGAAATAAACTACAGGCATTGGATGCAAAGAGGCCACTCATCTATGGTAATTTATTAAAAAAAAGAAACACTCTAACATCACTAATAAGAGCAGTTGAGGAGAAATATCATCAATCATATCTAGAAGAAAATATTGATGATGCCAAAAAACCGATATTTTATAAATCGTGTTATGGGGAAAAATAGTGCTAAATTACCTACATCCATCACTTGTCAGGATAAAACAACATCTAATAACCAAGACATAGCAAACAAAATCAATGAATATTTCTCCAGCGTCGGTGATAGATTAGCACAGGATGTACAACCAATTCTAATTCCATTCAATGATATATATATATATATATATATATATATATATATATATATATATATATATATATATATATATATATATATATATATACATATATATATATATATATATATATATATATATATTTATATATATATATATATATATATATATATATATATATATATATATATATATATATATATATATATGTTTATATATATATATATATATATATATATATATATATATATATATATATATATATATATATATATATATATATATATATTATATATATATATATATATATATATATATATATATATATATATATATATATATATATATATATATATATATATATATTGTTGCGGGTCTCGCCCGTCATCATAACATCGTCTAGGGAAGACGCGAGTCAGGCCCACCAGAGGAATGAAGATTCTCTGAGGCGAAAGAGGAGGAAGAAGAAGAGGATGGTAAGGAAGAAAGCTACGCTAAGGTCATGACACTTGTTGCGGGCTCTGCTATTGACAATAGTGTCGACTGGAGAGGGTAAGGGTCCAGTGCAATAGCAGTAGAGTGAAGCCTCTCTGAGGAAAGGCAGTAGAAAGGCATGCTAGGTATCTTTAACAGTATGTGCTTGCAACGTCCGTAACGATAGGTGACGAGAAAGAGCGGGAAGTGTTAGAGACATTTCTACGTGACAAGATGGGTTTACGCCTTTTGTGTAACCGGCCCACGTGGTCCCCAACCAAGGCCAGCCGTGGCGGGAAAGAAGAGAGAGCAAGCAGCCGTGGTGGTGGAGAGTTGCCAGCGAGCAATTTTGAGAGGTTCCGTGCGTTGAGTTTACTTTAATTCTTCCTTGCTCGTTCTCCTAATTTTCCTGACTTTCCTTCTTTCTTCTTTGTCTCGTCCTGTGCTTTGTTCTTTTCCGTTTCTTCTTATATGCTTATTATCTCTCTAGGTCGCTTCTGAGCGTAGAAATGATTTAGTGAAGGAGAGTAGTTTCTCACTAGGCTAGAGGTGGAGCTGGGCGCGGAGTAGAGAAACACGGTGCGTTCATCGTACGACATGGCATCTCAGCTCGGGCAGCTGCGTGCTGGGTGGAGGGCAGTGAGGGAGTTAGTTACCGACCGGCTGCCTGAAAGAACACATCTCACGCACGCTCGCTCTCCCCAATTTGGCATTATTTCGTCTGTAACCTCCTCATATTTAAGGGAGTGGGTTTTAAGACTGGCCTGTTTAGTTCAGGGGTAAATTTGTGTAGCTAGACAGTAAGGCCCTGTCTATACGAGGACCAGATTACCGTGTCGAGAGTTGTGACGAGTGTGTTGGCAGTATAAAATAAACATCTTGCCTGAGGTAACTCCACCTAGGGTTCAGTATCCAAAAAGTTCTCGCAAGGAGGTTTTGGATATTGTCAGACTTTTGAGTCTTGGGAAGTAGTTGTCTGCGTTGTTTTCGTTGTCTTCGTTGTCATCGTTGTAAGCAAGAGCCCATTATCAGGGGCCTCTTATTGGATAACACAGACGAGGAGTAATCCCGTCTTAGTGTTGAATTATTACGACTCATATAACGCACTGTAAGGAGTCCCCTCGTGGGAGGCTACTTTGCAGGGTGTTAATTGAGTCGCGAGGGGTTATTGTCCAACCAGGAGTGGGTGGAAAGACACCTTGTGGGCGGTATTCTGGTTGGGGCGATAGCTCCTTGTCTAGGCACTGTAATCTAGTGCTCGCTATAAGTCTCTTTAGAATGTAAGGAGGAGAAGGTGGTTACTACTGGGAGATTCCTTGTCCTTTGGAGGGTAAAAAGGACTGGCGACCTCTTTACGTTAACGGGGTGGCTGTAGCTGCTGTGTTTGGGGGCTAAAGAGTGCACAGGTTACTTAACCGGGCACATCTTGTTTATAACCTAGTTGTCCAGCCGCCAGCGAGTGGCCCTCGGAGAAGACTAGTCCTACGGGATAGTCGACTTTCCTTGTCCTTTGGTGGGTTAAAAAGACGTATAAAGGTCAGCACTACAGTTCGTACACGCCCGTAACGTGGTTGTGACTGGGTTGGTCATAAACTGACACCCGGCACTAGGGCATAAGAACCGTGTCCTGCGGTGCGACCGTAACAATATATATATATATATATATATATATATATATATATATATATATATATATATATATATATATATATATATATATATATATATATATATATATATATATATATATATATATATATATATATATATATATATATATAAATATATATATA
>JAXIVD010003544.1:2500-10000 GCA_036785275.1 Cancer borealis
CAGCAGTGATGTGTTGTGTGGTCGTGATGGGTGATCACTGGTGCTGGGGAAGCAGCAGTGATGTGTTGGGTGGTCGTGATGGGTGATCACTGGTGCTGGGGGAAGCAGCAGTGATGTGTTGGCTGGTCGTGATGGGTGATCACTGATGCTGGGGGAAGCAGCAGTGATGTGTTGTCTGGTCGTGATGGGTGATCACTGATGCTGGGGGAAGCAGCAGTGATGTGTTGGCTGGTCGTGATGGGTGATCACTGATGCTGGGGGAAGCAGCAGTGATGTGTTGTCTGGTCGTGATGGGTGATCACTGATGCTGGGGGAAGCAGCAGTGATGTGTTGTGTGGTCGTGATGGGTGATCACTGATGCTGGGGGAAACAGCAGTGATGTGTTGTGTGGTCGTGATGGGTGATCACTGATGCTGGGGGAAGCAGCAGTGATGTGTTGTGTGGTCGTGATGGGTGATCACTGGTGCTGGGGAAGCAGCAGTGATGTGTTGTGTGGTCGTGATGGGTGATCACTGGTGCTGGGGGAAACAGCAGTGATGTGTTGTGTGGTCGTGATGGGTGATCACTGATGCTGGGGAAAGCAGCAGTGATGTGTTGGGTGGTCGTGATGGGTGATCACTGGTGCTGGGGGAAGCAGCAGTGATGTGTTGGCTGGTCGTGATGGGTGATCACTGATGCTGGGAAAAGCAGCAGTGATGTGTTGTCTGGTCGTGATGGGTGATCACTGGTGCTGGGGGAAGCAGCAGTGATGTGTTGTGTGGTCGTGATGGGTGATCACTGGTGCTGGGGGAAGCAGCAGTGATGTGTTGTCTGGTCGTGATGGGTGATCACTGATGCTGGGGGAAGCAGCAGTGATGTGTTGTCTGGTCGTGATGGGTGATCACTGATGTTGGGGGAAGCAGCAGTGATGTGTTGTTTGGTCGTGATGGGTGATCACTGGTGCTGGGGAAGCAGCAGTGATGTGTTGTCTGGTCGTGATGGGTGATCACTGATGCTGGGGGAAGCAGCAGTGATGTGTTGTGTGGTCGTGATGGGTGATCACTGATGCTGGGGGAAGCAGCAGTGATGTGTTGTGTGGTCGTGATGGGTGATCACTGATGCTGGGGGAAGCAGCAGTGATGTGTTGGCTGGTCGTGATGGGTGATCACTGATGCTGGGGGAAGCAGCAGTGATGTGTTGTCTGGTCGTGATAGGTGATCACTGGTGCTGGGGGAAGCAGCAGTGATGTGTTGTCTGGTCGTGATGGGTGATCACTGATGCTGGGGGAAGCAGCAGTGATGTGTTGCGTGGTCGTGATGGGTGATCACTGATGCTGGGGGAAGCAGCAGTGATGTGTTGTCTGGTCGTGATGGGTGATCACTGGTGCTGGGGGAAGCAGCAGTGATGTGTTGTGTGGTCGTGATGGGTGATCACTGATGCTGGGGGAAACAGCAGTGATGTGTTGTCTGGTCGTGATGGGTAATCACTGGTGCTGGGGGAAGCAGCAGTGATGTGTTGTCTGGTCGTGATGGGTGATCACTGGTGCTGGGGGAAGCAGCAGTGATGTGTTGTCTGGTCGTGATGGGTGATCACTGATGCTGGGGGAAGCAGCAGTGATGTGTTGGCTGGTCGTGATGGGTGATCACTGATGCTGGGGGAAGCAGCAGTGATGTGTTGTCTGGTCGTGATAGGTGATCACTGGTGCTGGGGGAAGCAGCAGTGATGTGTTGTCTGGTCGTGATGGGTGATCACTGATGCTGGGGGAAGCAGCAGTGATGTGTTGTGTGGTCGTGATGGGTGATCACTGATGCTGGGGGAAGCAGCAGTGATGTGTTGTGTGATCGTGATGGGTGATCACTGGTGCTGGGAGAAGCAGCAGTGATATGTTGTCTGGTCGTGATGGGTGATCACTGATGCTGGGGTAAGCAGCAGTGATGTGTTGTCTGGTCGTGATGGGTGATCCCTGGTGCTGGGGGAAGCAGCAGTGATTTGTTGTGTAGTCGTGATGGGTGATCACTGGTGCTGGGGGAAGCAGCAGTGATGTGTTGTCTGGTCGTGATGGGTGATCACTGATGCTGGGGGAAACAGCAGTGATGTGTTGTGTAGTCGTGATGGGTGATCACTGGTGCTGGGGGAAGCAGCAGTGATGTGTTGTCTGGTCGTGATGGGTGATCACTGATGCTGGGGGAAGCAGCAGTGATGTGTTGTCTGGTCGTGATGGGTGATCACTGATGCTGGGGGAAGCAGCAGTGATGTGTTGTCTGGTCGTGATGGGTGATCACTGATGCTGGGGGAAGCAGCAGTGATGTGTTGTCTGGTCGTGATGGGTGATCACTGATGCTGGGGGAAGCAGCAGTGATGTGTTGTCTGGTCGTGATGGGTGATCACTGATGCTGGGGGAAACAGCAGTGATGGGATTTGGCTGTTGTTAAGTCACAAGTTGGGTTGGGTGATGGGAGTCACAAGTTGGGTTGGGTGATGGGAGTCACTAGTTGGGCTGGGTGATGGGAGTCACTAGTTGGGCTGGGTGATGGGAGTCACTAGTTGGGCTGGGTGATGGGAGTCACTAGTTGGGCTGGGTGATGGGAGTCATTAGTTGCGCTGGGTGATGGGAGTCACTACTTGGGCTGAGTGATGGGAGTCACTACTTGGGCTGGGTGATGGGCGTCACTACTTGGGCTGGGTGATGGGAGTCACTACTTGGGCTGGGTGATGGGAGTCACTACTTGGGCTGGGTGATGGGAGTCACTACTTGGGCTGGGTGATGGGAGTCACTACTTGGGCTGGGTGATGGGAGTCACAAGCTGGAATCTACGCTAGGATGACATGGGAAACCTAGGAATTTGATGTGCAGACAGAGTGTGGGGGAGACGGGGTGGACGACCTTGAAGCAGCACTGGAGACCAAGGTGGTGAAGGAGGCTTTGGGGTCGCACCTCAGATCCTCTTCCACCTCCACCTCAAACTGTTGCACGAGAGAAACTGAAAGCAAATTTATTATAAAAACAATCACCAACATAAGGAAAAGAGGATGGTGAGGTTGTGTTTTCAAGGATGGAGACTAGTAATGGTTATCAAGTGCTGTAATTTCCGCTGTACGTTTCCTACCTCCTGGTGATACCCAAAGCATAGGTAATACGCGCGCGCGCGCGCGCGCACACACACACACACACACACACACACACACACACACACCAAGATACATGAATATATTTCGTGAAATACTTCAGATATGAAAATTTTGAAGGATTCAATGATTTCCTTATTAAATGTACCATTATTATAAGTATATAAAATTAGCTACTTTCCAGAGAAATGCTTCGAGAAAATATGGTGTGCACACTAATATAATATAATATAATATAATATAATATATATATATATATATATATATATATATATATATATATATATATATATATATATATATATATATATATATACACACACACTCATCTCTCGGTTTAACGGACTAAAAGGGGGAAGCATCGATCCGATAATGCCGATTGTCCGTTAATAGCGATAATCGGAATCTACGGTATGAATACCCAGGTTACGGCTAATATTAACAATTACGTTACGAAAGACAGCGTAATAAATACAGTACTGTACTTTTAATCAAGCACACTATCCAGTCTAACAGTGTAAAATACCTGTACACTGTAGATATACAATCTAATATAGTAAATCAACAATTTTAATTGAAAATCAGACTTACCGTCGATGGTGAAGAGGTAGTTTTGATATGCCGTGATCGTATAGTGACACCTCAGAAATTTATTCTTTATTCTAAGCCACTGGGGTTGTGCAGCTCCAATAATGTACTACTGATTGTAGGCTGTACTGGTGGTACAGATGTATCAGTAGTACGCGAAGAATGTGAGGTAGAGGTTGGCGCCACTATACGATCACGGCATATCAAAACTACCTCTTCACCATCCATGGTAAGTCTGATTTTCAATTAAAATTGTTGATTTATTATATTATAATGTGTATTTACAGTGTACAGGTATTTTACACTGTTAGATTGGATAGTGTGCTTGATTACAAGTACAGATCTGTATTTATTACTCTGTCTTTCGTAACGTAATTGTTAATATTAGCCGTAACCTGGGTATTCATACCGTAGATTCCGATTATCGGTACTAACGGACAATCGGCATTATCGGACCGATGCTCTCCCCTTTAGTCCGTTAAACCGAGGGATGAGTGTATATATATGTATATCATAGACTACACTATACTTGACTGGACACTCGAAATCTGACCTTTTGCAAACCGGTTCTACAGCAGATTTTTAGAAAAATCAAATAAAATACTTAGAAATAAGATAGGAACCTCAAATAAAAAGCAAACACTTCAGAGTGATGTAAAGAATATGTTTATGAGCAACAAAAACAAATTAGTCAACGTACGTCATCAGTGGGCGACAATTATTAAATCCCAAGAAACCAAAAAAAACACAATTTGCAATAATTTCCAGGAATATTGAAATTTCAATCTGAAAACACTTACATGCATAGCCCATGTAGTCTATATTAATATGCAATACCATAGAATACACCATACGTGACTGTGCACTCGAAATCGGGTCTTTCGCAAATGTGTCCTGAGGCGATTTTTTGTTTGTTTTATTTAAATAAAATACTTAAAATCATCATAGAAACCTCAAACAAAAAGCAAACACCTCAGAGTGTTGTGAATAATATTTTTATGAGCAACAAAAACAAATTAGTCAACATACGTCATCGGTGGGCGACAATTATTAAATCCTAAGACACCAATAAAAACACCATATTTGCAATAATTTCCAGGAATATTGAAATTTTAAACTGAAAACGCATACATACATAGCCAATGTAGTCCATACTAATATACATGCATGCTTGAAATAAGATTTGAAACTATTTCCAAATATTCTGTTTGTTTTCTACGTTTTCCACTGAGCATGGCAGGATACACAACACCTTAGTGTTGAGAGTAATTGTAAAATATAACCAAAACTTGAACACAACACCCTAAGTCACTCGTAATCAATTCACTCATACTCATACTTCACTCATACTTTCATATACCCATAAATAACATCAAGAAGAAAAAATTTAACATTCCTAATCAACTTACGATGTTTGCTGAGTGTCATCGAGAGAGCGTTTCTCAGAGACTGTAAAATAACTCCATTGTAATTCCTTATTGGTGATGGTCTCTAGTTAGCTTGTTGGTTTCATTGCCTCCTCCTCCTCTTCTATCTAGCAATGTTCTTTCCAATGATCTTATCACCATACATCATTTTCCCGACGTACGTACTTTTCCTCTTATCCTGCCATGCTCAGTGAAAACGTAGAAAACAAACAAAATATTTGGAAATAGTTTCAAATCTTATTTCAAGCATGATTCAGAGTATACAATAGAAGCTGATGAAGCTACGGTCACACTAGGTTTTGCTAACGCTAGCCTGGCTTCCGTTTTTTCTGGATTTACAGCGATACGACTACCAGTCTGGTCACATACGTAGAAGAACTAACCTTGTGGAATCAGCTGATCATAACAACAACACAAGCCGTTATGGAGGAAGCACTTCTCTTCTTCTTCTTCTGCTCATGAACATTTTCCATGAGACTTATAATAGCGTCATGGGACCAATGAATTGAACTATTTATGTTGTTGACCTTTGTAAAGGATTGTTTTGGTCTTCTTCTTCTTCTTGTGACCTCTTTCGCCTTTTGCCTTTCGCGCCACGAATTGTTATGAAAAATTCATTCCCAAGCCGATATAACGATTATATGACATTTGATCACAATCAAATCATATTCAGGAATGGTTATTTCACAATATGTGATGTTTTATTTCAGAAATTATTGCGAATTTGCCAGATTTTTTTGCTATAAACAATATGCTTTATACACAACTCCCGCACGATTTTTCACTCAAACTTGTAATCTTTATGTTAATTTCCTATTTGCAAAAGTTGTAAAATAATTTTTTATGTTCAGCCATGGTTCAGCAATCATTATTGATTGTAAAGACATGAAATACAATGTCCTAAGTAGAATATGAACTGATAATATGAAGTATTATCTGTCATCACTCATAGCAGCGGAATCTATAGGACCGAAATGTAATATCGTCTGTCAGCGATTGTCGCGAGTGTCCAGTCAAGTATGGTGTAGTCTATGGCTGAACATAAAATCAATGAACAAGTTAAGTAAGAGAATAGCAACCTAGGAATAGTACAAGAAGGTACGATAGACAGAGAACTAAATGAGAAGTGAGATGCGATGTCTTACGGAAGTGGCCTGGAATATACGGGCAGCCGATAGGAAGAAGTAGGGAAAGTTGGGAGAGTTCTCTGTCCTGCATTGAAATCAGAAAAGAGGATAATATTGATGATGATGATGATGATGCATGTATGAGTATGGAATCTAATCTCTTTAAACAGTTAGGGAGCCACATCAGGAATGTAAGCCTTCTTAGGGTCAAGATCAGAGAGGTAATAGAGGTGCTCATGAAAAAAGGAAAACTTTGATAACATGCATAACCCTCTGGATGCTGCTTGATGTTGGGCGGCTGACACAGTTCGGCGCCATCCATTATAATTTAGGGCGGCTGACAAATTCCAATACCCAGCGATTTTTTCTTTCAAATTTGTGACTTGATTAATATAATATCAAAGAGGCACTACCCAAGCCATGTTGCTTGTCAAACTCCTTTAGTATATTTTTCAGAGGATAACAAATTGCATATTTTTGATCCACATAATAAATTGTTTGAGCAGGAAGCTAAAATGCAACTCAACAATTCAACTAAGCAAATAGGCTGCAAATGTATTTTCTATTAAAAAAAACGTTCAGTTAATGTATCAATATCATACAGTTTATATTATATCATTGCACTTTAATTTACACTGTTAACATAAACATTAACATTCATTTGAATACTAGACTAGCGGTGTATGTATAAAGGCTTAAACTCCACCAATCTTGCACCACTACTATCACCCACTAAAACCTTAGTTAGGTTAATGTTTACATTAAAAGAATCGAACTCGACTTGTTTGGTCACCACAGTCTTATGCACACACACGGCACAGTGATGCCACACCGATCAACGCGTGCAGATGGAATCCCTAGTACCAATAGAAGATTATGGGTGATAAGTTTTCCTGTAATATATACATATATATATATATATATATATATATATATATATATATATATATATATATATATATTTATTTATTTTTTCTTTTAGTATGCTGTCACAGGTCTACGTCGATGGGTGCAGAGGATGATGAAGAAAAAAAAAATCAGAAGCTTCCGCAGAGAGAATGAACCTTAGGGCTTTGAACAGTTAAAAATTATATATAGAGTAATAGGCAGTCTTTGGTTTCATGATGAAAATTTTCGAGGAATCAAAATTGTAGGCAAGAAAGTAAGTCGTATCATATCACACATCAGCGCAACGATACCACGATCGGAAAACGATAAAGTTAAAATGAGGAGAATAAGGAATGCGATCAATA
>JAXIVD010003544.1:17500-20659 GCA_036785275.1 Cancer borealis
GCGTGAGTTTCCTGCAGGTCCGGCGTTTCTGCAAGGAGAAGAACCACAACAAGGCAGCGCCAACCAAACACAATGCTCTTTGTCGCAGCCGCTCGGCCTGGGAGGTTATAGAGCAGACACCAGACTTTGTTGGGGGACGGTAAGTGAGCCAGGGGGGAGGGGGAGTGTGATAAATACTTACTTCATATGGGCTTCTGTAAGTTTTCTGTTGAAAATGAACATGAGGCACAAGACAACAAGGTCTTGAAGTTCTTGGAACACGTTACAACTAGTGTAAAGAGGTTCATTAGTCCTGATTTTTATCTTTCACCACTAGTATTGAAGTCTTACCTCACCAGCTTCACAAACAGTGCATATTAATTACATAGTGGATATGTCTACGGATTATAATAACATATAGTTTTACTGAGAGATCAAGGTTCTGATTTTGCAGAAACGCACCAACCAACAGCAGCGGTCAGGTTATGGAACCACTAATTAAATTAGTACAAGCAGCTGGTCCCACTTACGTGTTTGCTATCGAGGACACTGCCGCCATGAATCTACAGGTAGGTGATGTCCCACGGCAAGTATCTTTTTAAATTTATTTATCTGTCATTCGTCCAAATACTGCATAGTTTGTGCCTAATATATTAATTGGTAGGTTACACGTTGAAACACTACCAACAACACCCTTCCACAGCATTGTTTCATTGACAGCTACATTTCCTTGATGACAGCGTCGCTGGGAGTTCCTGAGAAAGGCAATGAGGCGCGTGGTGGTGTACGATGTTCCTGACGGGGCACACGTTGGCGTCCATACCTTCAATTCTGCTGGTCGCACAGTCGCGCCGCTCACATTCATTGACAGCGAAGACTCGGATATGAGACAACGCGTCGGCTCCTCGCTGCCAAGGAATCCATCAACGGTTCCCGAGAGTCAGAAGTGCATCTTGTGCGGTCTTCAACAGGCTCTCGAGGTGCTCGGGAAAGACGACAAACATGGTAAAGATGCTACAGTGATATTAATCACGACTGGCTCCAGTCCCACTTCTGAGGAAGAAGTTGCGGACTTGATTTTATTGGCAGAGCAAAACCACCTGCGAATTGAGGTCGTCTTATATCCTCTGACGGAGCACCGTGGAACACCGCCCACTTACCATGGCCTCAAAGACCTGGTGGAGGCTACCCGAGGATCCATCTTTACCGTCATGGATGAAGGCGTAGGCAATGACTCCAAGGTGAAGATGATGGTAGCACTGATGGATGCCCTCTTGGCCGCCGTACAGAGCAGTGTACCACCCTCAGCTCCAGGGGCTCCCGTTCTGGTCCATAGTGCTGACTTTCCGGGCGGAATCGCCTCAGTGTCGGCAGGGACCTTCGCTCTCGATGACTCACTCGGTCCTGACGCTAGATTCTCAGTTTACTATTATGACTTAAACCACGTGGGAAACGCAATCCATTTGACTGCTCCGTCAGGCCACATGATCGCTTCCGTCAATGTGCAGGAGGAGGACGGCGACGTGAACATGATTTTCATCAACTTGGAAAAAGCAGAGGTATGTTACAACTCAAATTTTGTTCCTTATTCTATATTTCTTCAAACTGCTGCTTGCAAACACACAGAGACATATACAATTAATGACTATTTTTCAAGTAAGAATGGAAAATAGTTAAGTGAGGTCATTGCTCTTAATATTATCCCGTTTGTTTTGAACTTCGATTTTTCTCAGTACTACAATGACATGCTTAATCAAGTTTTTTGTACCGTCAGCGTGGTCCTTGGAAGTATAACGTAGAGAACCGCGCTGACTCCCACCAGGGGCTGTACGTGCAGGTAACGGCACGACGCAACACCTCGACAGGTCTCGCAGTTCGTTTGTGGACCAGTTCAGGGACACGCTCCCTCAACTCCTCAGACCCAACTTCTGCCGCTGTGGTGTTCATGGAGGTGCGGGCAGGCGTATCACCCATCATGGACGCTAGGGTGGTGGCCACACTCCAGAGGCTTGGCACCAATGAGACCGGAAGCAACTATCAACCACTGTTTCTCAACCTCTGGGACAACGGTGCAGGAGGTGAGGCGATCCATTTACATGTGTTTATATTGAATTGTTTGTTGAAGTTGAACTTTTGATATTCCAAATGAAATTTATTACATTTTTATTCATTGTGAACGTAGCATGTTAAGGTTAAATCGTGAGAAAGTGGTGACAGACTTCCCTAAATCCAGACCCAGATATCACCCGCGGGGACGGAGTATATTCCCGCTATCTACCTCGACTAGCAGGACACTCGGGTCGCTACCTGCTGAGTGCCGCGGTAGACGACAATGGCGGCCGAGCGGTGGTCGCCCAAGGACCACCATCGAGACCTCGGGTACCCCTACCACCTCGCCATTTGCCTCATTACTACCACCAGCAGGACTTGGGCGCTTGGGGCGATGGTGGAACGTGTTGCGGTTCCTTCCTCTCCTACTTTCACTCTCGCACTGCACCTCCTTTCCAGAGACATCTAACTTTCGGTGTTTTGGAGATGTTGTCTTCCCCTAACACTATTGACTTAACTCCTCCCTCCCGCATCCTTGACCTGCGGGTGGAGGTTAACGACACCGTGCACGAGATATTCCTCCGCTGGACGGCACCGGGAGATGACTGGGATGTGGGTAGTGCACACCACTACGTGGCGGTGGTGGCGCCTCAGTGGGAAGAGGCAAGAGCCTTTCAGGGCGACACACTGACTGGCCTACCACGCCCTCTTCCTGCTGGCACTCTCCACACCACCAATCTCCATTTTATAAGATATGAGGAGGTGAGTTTTTTTTACTTGGTTTATTGACTGCTGAAATAGCTTGACATGCAAATGACAGACGTGCTACGTCATATTTTTCGTTTGATACTTAATACATATGGAATGTCAAGGCAAGTTAGTATACACTCGTAAACACATGAAAAAGTCATATAGAAAATGATTTTACAAATTTTTTTTTTATCAATGGGATATCAATCAGTTATATTTGTAAGTTTGTAGTAAAGTTTCAAACAGTTACATATATAACTATTAACCTTTCCTTTATCACGAATGTAATCTTCAAACCCGCCATTGTAACTTTAGCTGTCGGTGATAGATGTGTATGATTGTGACCCACTGATGGTGTATCCAATAGTTGTGGTACATCAG
>JAXIVD010003544.1:20859-33359 GCA_036785275.1 Cancer borealis
CTGAGAACACACACACATACACACACATATAGACACATGACACAGTAGAAGTAGAAGTAATAGTAATACTAGTAATAAAAAATATTCCAACACCACTGTAAACAATCATGGCATCACTATAAGAAACAATCCAAGCCTACGCCAAATAACAGGCAGGAGGCAGTCCATCTTAGCCTCAACTGACGCCAACGGTTTGTGATGTAAAAAAAAAAAAATTAGTATTCACCCTCGAAATTAGTTGTGGGAGTATCTGCACCTCGTCCTTGAGCCAGACGAGTGAGCTGCCTGCCGGTGCGTGCATATCACACTGCAACACGGCATCCTGATAGTGGAATACCTTGGCCAAGCGGGGAGAGCACGACGCTGACCACTTCACCTCAAGCACATCAACCACACCTACAGGCAAGCAAGCGGGCAGTCAGTTAGTTAGTCAGTTAGTCAGTGAGACAGTCAGTCAATCAGTCAGTCAGTGAGTTAGGCAGGTAGGCAAGTAGTCGGTTAGTCATCGTCGCCGTGACACTCGATAAACAATAGCGTGTCTGTCCCAAGAGGCTACAGATTTTTTACACTTTTCCGTCCATCAAAAAACAATATATATTATACCTAGTCCTATAAAGTTACAGAAAACTACTCTACGTAATCTTAACTAACAAAGAAAAATAAGCATGTGTATTAGGTAACTGTTTGGTTTCATGGATAAGAAAATTAATCCTATACTACTCACGGTTCATTGATGGCGAGGATGACTTAGCATGCTGTTGGGAGAAAAAAAAATTATCTTACTTTACCACGTTGAGAGAAATTTGAGTTTATTTTTTTCTTCTAAGTATAAACAATAATAACTGAATGGGTTATAGGTATATGTATTGAATATCTACAAACGTAAGTGCTATACGTTAAAGACCTTATAGTATACACCTGCCTTGCAATTACTGTATAAGTGTATATAAATCAGTGAAACATGCATTATACATTCAACTAAACACAGTATAGGTAACTTACTAGTACTTTGGGCGTGGCTTGCGTTTCCTGCACGCCCACCAGGAGTGACACCACCACCACCACCATAACAACAGTCATCGGGCCGCCTGCACCACACAACACATGGTAGAAAGAACAAAATAATAAAACAAATGCAACACAGGCGCCAAAAACGGGAATAACTGACCAGATAATTCATCACCACAAGTGTATACTACGAAGCTATGATAAAATACAGGCACACACACACACACACACACACACACACACACACACACACACACACACACACACACACACACACACACACACACAAACACACACACACACACACACACACTAGACGCTGACGTAATGGCTGGGCTGACGGGCTGACGCATTATCTGAGAAAGAGGCGACAGGTGTGGCAGGTGCAACGAGGATGGTGTGAGGATGGGGTGGGGAGGCGAGGAAGGAGGGAAGGAGGGAAGGAGGGAAGGAAAGAATATATATATATATATATATATATATATATATATATATATATATATATATATATATATATCTGTCTATCTATATATACGCATGTGTGTGTGTGTGTGTGTGTGTGTGTGTGTGTGTGTGTGTGTGTGTGTGTGTGTGTGTGTGTGTGTGTGTGTGTGTGTGTGTGTGTGTGTGTGTGTGTGTTTGTATGGTGTCCCATAGCTTCGTAGTATTTTTTTTTCTCGAAATAAACGATCACATCATTCGAAGCAATTCTAACAATAACTTAAAAAATAAGATCCATTTGTCTCCAAAACAGGATACATGAATGATAATGCTTCTACAGTGTGTTGTGTTGTGTTGTGTTGTGTTGTGTTGGTTCAATGAGACAGTGTTGTTGTGTTGTGTTGTGTTGTGTAGTGTTGGTTCAATGAGACAGTGTGTTGTGTTGTGTTGTGTTGTGTTGTGTCGTGTTGTGTAGTGTTGGTTCAATGAGACAGTGTGTTGTGTTGTGTTGTGTTGTGTTGTGTTGTGTTGTGTAGTGTTGGTTCAATGAGACAGTGTGTTGTGTTGTGTTGTGTTGTGTTGTGTCGTGTTGTGTAGTGTTGGTTCAATGAGACAGTGTGTTGTGTTGTGTTGTGTTGTGTTGTGTTGTGTCGTGTTGTGTAGTGTTGGTTCAATGAGACAGTGTGTTGTGTTGTGTTGTGTTGTGTTGTGTCGTGTTGGTTCAATGAGACAGTGTGTTGTGTTGTGTTGTGTTGTGTTGTGTTGTGTCGTGTTGTGTAGTGTTGGTTCAATGAGACAGTGGCAGCAAATCTTGGGTGAGAGTGAACACAACTGGATTCAAACATCACTTACGGTATACTTTCATATTTCACGTCTATATGTACTACCTTGTTTATCACAGATCATGATAATCACTCTTATAATCATCTTACTAATCATTCATAAATAACTCAACACACACACACACACACACACACACACACACACACACACACACACACACACACACACCTGATGGGAAGGGGAAGGAGGGGAAGGTGTGGACTGTGTAGACCCTGGGAGAAGAATGCCTAACCCTCGCATCGGCCTGCCTTATAAAACCCTTGTCCCTGTCTTGATACATACTTACGCGGGAGTCTCTCAAAGTGTATTAGTAAAGAGAGCACACTGGCTAACACTGACCCAACTGAGAATCATTATATTAGTGGCATGCTTAGTAATATTTTTTTATTTTTTCATTTTAGAAGTTAACTAATACTTGTAGTGTTTAGTAATGCCTTGCAGTATTTAGGATTTTATTACTAATTTGTCCTTCAGGTAATGTTATGGTGTAAAGGCATTTTTAGGTCTAGAAATGAGCATTGTCACTTCTAAAGCTTTACTAGTCTATCCATTCAAAGATTTTTTTCTATATATTTCTTGGAGCGCTAATTGTAAATACGTATACATATACCAAACACATTGTATCTATCACTTCAATTATACCATTTTCCTCGTACATATATTTGTTTCTGTATATTGATAAACACACTTCTAATTAATATATCATTGCATTTCATTATCTAACAATATATTTTACACAGTTACAGCAACACATCACCAACTGATAAATAATTAATGTGTTATTGAGTACACTCGAACACTCTTCCTTTAATTCTTTCAACGGCCAATCAGCTCCACGATTACAAAACTTGCTTGAGCTGCTGCAGGTGTACGCTTCACTTCAACACACTTATCTTTTCTATAGTAATCATTTTAAAGGCTACTGATAGGATATTTATAGTGTTCAATTCTGACAATATTTTCCTCTTTATATCTTGTTTTTTCTAATGTTACTAATACGAAATTATTATTTTTTTACATTAATAGAAAGTACACCGTCTCTGCTTCCTTAGTTTGTGTTTATACTTTTTTTCTTTCTTTTCTTACTGGTTATTGGTAAGAAGACCCGCCCATACATACATACATACATACAATACAATACAACAATAATGCGAGTTAATTAATGCGAATATTGAAAGCGGCGCCAAACATCAGATAATCATATAGCGCATTATATTGTATTAAATTATAATATATTACATCTACCTACTCTACAAACTTCCTTCCTTAAATAACAAAATGAAAATTATAATAAGCTAATACAAAAAAAAGAACAACATAAAGAACAAAACAATATTAACCTTAATCTCGAAATCATGCGACGCCGCGAGACCTGCGATTATTATCTTGAAAATTCCGCCGTAAGCACTTAATGGTGTGACGGATCTCCACATCATAAGTTCAACAAATAAAACCTGCTGACACGTGGCACTCACCGCGGGGTTATTACTATTATTATTTATTCATTAGTTTGAGTTCTTAGTCGTTGATGTTGGTGGCGAGGTTAGAAGAGGAAGAAGAGGCCTCGACACTGTTTGGTATTAGGTGAAGCAAAGTTTTAGGGGAAGAAAATGACGGGAGCTTAGGAGAGGTGAGAGGGGGAGAGGGGATGATGTGAGGAGTGATATGAGGGGTGAGTGGGGAGAACGTAAGGGATAGAGGGAAGAGAGGGTGATGTGAGGTGTGAGAGGGGTAAGCGCAAGGGATAATCACTCAACCAGCAGGAAGACTCTGTAGCAAGCTCGACTTTCAAAACTTCAACACACACGCACACACACGAGCTTGATAATGGACAAACAGACACACACAGTAATTTGTATGCATGTGTGTGTAGTAATAATCAGTGTGGGAGTACAGAGTATGTGTTGTATGTGTGTTTTGTGTAAATATGAGGGAGTGAATGGAAGAAGCCAGCGAGCAAGAGTGGGAGGTAGACGGCGCTACACAAGGCGAGGCAGAGGTGGTGGTGGTGATGAGACACTCAACACAGATAGACGCGCTTGATAATAGGTTATTTCTAGTTATGCTTTACACGTTATAAGACAATAAATAAAGCAAGGTTAATGATATGAACAGCGGGTAGTCCAGATCGAGATCCTCCAGGCCATAGTATCACCCCGCCTCTCACTTCTCTTGCTATTTCTCATTTAAAATGTCATAGCGTAATTATAAGTCGCATTCACGTATATTCTCGTCATCTCACTCATCCCTCGCCTCCCTGTCTAAGCCTCGCTCACACCTCCTAGCCCACCATGACCTAATCTCTCCTTCCCAGTAGTAACTCGTATTATGGATTCCTATCGACAAATATTCTCATCCAAACTTATCTTCTTCCTCTTGTGACCGCCTAAAGCTCTTTTGCTCAACAGGAATCCATGATTTAGGTTACTGTTAAGATAGATATAACTTCCTTATAAGAAAAATAATTAGAATAGGTTATATACTTTACGACATAAAAAGTTATGCAAAGATGGATGATTGTATTAGATTTAAATGTAATAACCTAGATCTTTCAATAATCAAAGTAATATTTCTAGGTCCAGCAGCCAATCAGAGGAATGTTAATGGCGGTGGGAGAAGACTATTTATTTCTCGTCATTATGATTATTAGTGTTATTTAAGATCTTTTAACCACCGCTGTGATATGATACGAGTTATATAAGTGACTGAGGTGTGGCATAACGTTGTGGTGTCGTGTGGTGGTGATGATACGCGGTGGTGATGACAACACGGGGTGGTGACATGTGGTGGTGATTATATATATATCCTTGGTGATGACGGAGCCGCATGGTGATGACAGGTATTGTTATGCATTATTAAGTCTTTGTAGTGATGGTGGTGATGACACGTAGTGGTGATGATGAAGCCGCTTGGAATATGGTGGTGAGTGAGGGGTGAGAGGGGAGAGCGTAAGGGATAGAGGAGAGAAGAAGGGGTGACGTGCTAACCAAGAGCTGCTAATTGGAAACGATTGAAAGGTGTTCATCTTGTCTTACCTTTACAATAAAACATTTCATGGATCTTCGAGGGCACCATGGCTTCCCTATCCTCCCTTCCCCACCTCCACCCTCCAGCCTGTAACAGTCAAGTGAAGAACACAATGACCTGCACCTCCTCCTCCTTCCCTCTCCTCTTCCTCTTTCTTTATTGACAACCAAGGATGGAAAAAATAATACGAGGAGGAGGAAGAGGAAGAAGAGAAGGAGGAGGATAAAAATTATTTCAAATTAAAGTTAAGTTGATTATTTACACGTGAACTAAGAAGAGAGAGAGAGAGAGAGAGAGAGAGAGAGAGAGAGAGAGAGAGAGAGAGAGAGAGAGAGAGAGAGAGAGAGAGAGAGAGAGAGAGAAGAGAGAGAGAGAGAGAGAGAGAGAGAGAGAGAGAGAGAGAGAGAGAGAGAGAGAGAGAGAGAGAGAGAGAGAGAGAGAGAGAGAGAGAGAGAGAGAGAGAGAGGGAGATCGCAATGGAATTTATCTTAACAAATCTGAGACGAACAGTTTTGGCGCTAAACGGGAATAACCAGCCATTTGAAGACATGAAAATAACTCTATATTCTGACTCGCGAACTTTGTTAAGTTTGTTTTTAAAAATGCCAACAAAAAAATCATGCAAAACCCTTAAAAGACTCCTTAAAAGGCAAACATTAGGTCTAATAAATGAAATCCAGCTTACGTTTCGTTTCACATAATCATTATTCCTCCTCCTCTTCCCCTCCGCGTCAACATCAAAAGCCAGGCGAGGTATAGACTACATAAAAAGAAAACTTAAGTGTATTGACTACTAGTTCCGGGAAGACGGACAACAGCGGCGGGAGGAGGTTTGGAGGGCGTAAAAGAGGTGTTGTCACTCCCTAACATTGCCTCCCCAGGTCATCAATCTCCCGGCAAAATGGACACCAGCTGTAGGGGTCAGCGAGGGAGAAATAATGACAAAGGGTGGTAATAGACGCCTTTTCTACACCCTAACTCTCTCTCTCCCTCTCTCTCTTGCTGCTGCTGCTGGTACTCACGTGCTTTCGTCCTCCTCCTCCTCCTCTTCTCCAAAACAAACTCACTTTAATAATACTAGTTATGTCTACACTTCTCGATCGCAGGGAGATTTTATGTGCGCGTTTAGCGACCTCGTCTACAATGTTATGTCAGTCTTTTCTTTTATCAGTGAGGAAAATCCCACTTCAGAAGACACCTTTAGTAATATGATACAATAATATTCATACTACTCGTACACACACACACACACACACACACACACACACACACACACACAGACCTTGAAACAACATACATATCATTTTACCTTATCATTTATTTGTCTAACGTCTGCATGGCGGTAGTAGTAACTTATTAATTATTACTTAATACTCAATACTTTTTAAATGATGCTAATTAATTGAGTTTCATTAAGGCTGTAAGGCTGATATATGTGTGGTCCTATTTATTTTCAGGACTCATTTACGTTCTTTGACAAATAATCCTAGTTGGTTTTTCTTCCGAATTTTCTCATTTCTCTCTCTTTACTGCTAAGGATGGGAAGACCTAACACCTATCATTTAAGGAGAACATATGAGCACTTTAAATACACTACCACTTAAGCGAGGAAATAATAGGAAGTATACCATCATAACATATTCAATTAAACAAAAAATGAGTATCAAGTATTGCTAATACTTATTGTTTTTTTTATATATCTTTCTCGACAACATGATATGGTTCGTGGTTTATCGGCCGTACGTAGTTCAACCATCACTAAGCTGTTAGTAAACTTCCCTCCCTGGTACGATGCAATCAAAACTATATTATACATACTACTACGTTACATTTACAGCTACACTTGGGAGCATAAAAAAAAACTTGTTCTATTGGTCTAAAACGAACCTCTGTTGGACCATATTTTCCCTACTCTGTTTTCCCTTACATATTACACTGGACAGATTCATTAAACACCTGTGTTATTCACCATAGCCTGGAGGATCACGTGCTGGACTCTGTGTGACTTAGGTTGTGTTTTATCAAATTTAAAAAAAAATTGCGTTCAGTCCTTGTTAAAGTAATCTTATTGTAATCATGGAATTTCACAAAACTACAGTCATAGAAAAAAACATTTATATATTTACATCACTTAATGCTAATAGAATTCCTTATAACAATATTTATCTATATATATAGTTAACATTCTCCTTAGTGGATGTAGGTAGCAAAGACAAGGCATTTAGGGTTCAGAAAAATAAAAACATTAGTCTGCCCTAACACTCTACTCTTAGACACGAGAATAGACTCCTAGATCAGTCTCTCTCGCAGGGGACACGGTAGTAGTATTCTTGCAGCCTCTAACACTGACTATGATCATTATAACCAAATTATTACTATCAACTGCCTTCATGACTCAATTTTTTCATTAATTAGAGTCTCCTATACTTCTGGCTTTGATAATTATAGCCAAAATATTACTATCACCTGCCTTTATGGCTTAATTTTTAAATTAATTATAGCCTCCTTTAATTGATATATGCTTCCTGTCATCTTAGCGAAGTCATCATTAATAAGCATGATAGGTGATAGGCTAATGACTTGAATTAATTTTGTGATGGTATTGAACAGCTTATAAGAGGTAATGCTAACATATAACACACTCACTCAATCTTGGAAACATCTCAACAATGTGAAATCTGCTTTGTTATAATTCTATCATTTAATTAACAAAAACAGTTAGTATGTAATGTGGAAATTCAATGCGATGGCTCGTTACAGAAGGTTATCAATTTATATTCCTACATCCTGCCTTTTCATGTGTCACCTCACCTCACATATCCGTAAAATGGTCTGTTCTATATACAGGTTGACTATTAATAATCCAGCAATCTATATTCCAGTTCCATCAGTTTTCCAGCATGAAAACATAAACATAAACAGCACCTCCCAAAAACAGTGGCAGGAAATTTTAAACTGCGCTCTGAAATTCATGCCAGAAAACTGATGAAACTGGAATATTGATTGCCGGATAACTGATTGTCAACCTGTATAAGTAAAGAAGTTATCTACAATTCCCACCTTCTAGAAACCTGGATCCCAGTCTGTAGTCTGCTGGATCTGCTTGACTCGGTAGCAGATGAGTGTGTCACCGGCCTCAAACCTAAGGTCCTGGTCAGCAAAGCGTAGACCACACTCCTTCCCTCGCGCTATGCCATCCACCTCCTCCTTCAGATGCCGCATGGATGACAACTCACCTGAACACAAACGGGTGAAAGGTGTGAGGCTGGTGTGTATATGTTTATGTAATATATATTGTTCTATAGTTAACAAAAGTATATCCCATTTAATAGATCCCAGCCATGACAACACAGTAACCTACCCTCGTGAATAATGTCTTGTCCTCGCACCACCCTGTACATGGCATTCTTCTTGATGTTACCCTTCACACACCGGCACCCAGCGACGGGAATCTTCTTGCGGCCTTCAGTGATCAAGAACTCCTCTATGACATTTGCCTCGCCTGTAAATGTAAGTTTGTTTCATTTATTCACTTGTTCATCTCCTTCTCAAACACAAGTTATAGGTTCCAGGAATATACGTATACATATACGTATATGTATAATACCATAATGCATTTTTGTTTGTCCTTGGCCAGCACCCTTTAAATGTAATTAAAATAAAATAGAATAAATAAATAAATGAAAGTGTATATTTTGGTAGTAAATCAAAAGGTTTAAATATTGTGTATGAACCAAATTGAATAGAAAAAAGAAAGGTTGTAACATACCCAATAATTCCTCCTCGTTCTTGAGAGGCAGCTGTGCAGAGATCCTTTCCTTGAGGTCATCAATGAGGTGGTAGATGACCTTGTGTTCTGAGATAGCTACACCTGCTTTCTGTGCCAATGACCTCACCCCTCTTGGCACCTCCACATTGAAGGAGTAAATAACACCTAAGGGGAGAGGAACAACAATATTTAACTAATAAACCAACATGACCTGATCTGACCTTACCACACCTTCACTGACCATCCATTACTGACCTGAAAACAGTGCGGCCATGTTGACATCAGTTGGAGTTACGGGTCCAACGCCATAACTAACCAGGTCAAGGTGACATTCCGTGCCATGGTAAGTGTCTAATGTGTCTAGTAAAGCCTCAACTGACCCATCAACATCCCCTTTCAGAACGATTGATACAGTGGCCGGCCCTTCCTCCTCTACGTTCTCCTTGGGACGGGGACCTCGATGACGCAGCTTGTACCTGTCAACAAGAAACGAGGACACTGAGTTGATGGGTTGATGTAAGGAATGCAATACGAGGAGTGAAGAAACAGATTGTGAGGTTGTAAGAAGTGTGATAGTTTGCACATGGATAAATTACTGTAATCTGTTATTTTTCATTACTTCACAATTGTCTGCTTTATTCACTTAACTGTACAATATTTACTAATATATTTATGTACTAATATACTCCCACCTTACTTCCATCTTCGTAACCTAACCTCACCTCACCTCACCTTACCTTTATGTACCAATATACTCCATGCTGCCTTTCCTCTGCCCTACCTTATTCCCATCTTCCTCTTCTCGTCCCGCTGTGCTCGATATTGCTTGAGATGTTCCTGCAGCTTCTCCTGGATCACTACCTCATCCTCTTCCTGCTTCTGATGCTTCAAAGACGTCTCCCGCAACTCCACCACCTCCACCGCACGATGCTCCCCCTCCACCTCCAACACCACGTCTCCTGCAGAGGGTAACTGTCTCCACCCAATCACCTGCAGAAGGAAGGAAGATTGAAAATGGTTAATGCAAGATATTTATTTATTTATTTATTTATCACTAGACATATACCTTGAATTACCATCATTTATCTCTGTGTTGAGTGTTTGTGATGCTTAGTTGGTGTTTGTTAATGCAATATATATTTATTTAATCATTATCATTGCCGCCTATTTTAACCTATACCAATATCTTCCTCTTACAATACTTAGCTCTTGTTTGCATGCAACATTACAACTCTTTAAAACTATAAATTGCGAGATAATGAAAAACTATTCAAGAATTTTGCTTCCTATATAAGACACTCATATTTGGAATGGATTGTAAATGAAAGTTGTACAAGTCAAGAAAATCCATAATTTAAAAACTAAACTAAATAAAGGAGTAAAGGAGTAACATGAGTTTATTTTGAATCCTACAAATACAGCAGCTAGTAAATACAAGTCAATATATATATACAAACACACTTGCATACAACTCACCTGTACTGGGGTGGAGGGAGGTGCAGACTTGATAGGTTTTCCCGCATCATTGAACATGTTCCTCACCTTCCCCCAGGCATTCCCAGCTACCAGTACAGCCCCGCGGGTGAGTGTGCCTCGCTCTATCACACAAGTTGCTATCTGCATAAAAAAACATAATTCACACAAGTTGCTATCTGCATAAAAAAACATAATTCACACAAGTTGCTATCTGCATAAAAAAACATAATTCACACAAGTTGCTATCTGCATAAAAAAAAATCTCCAACCATAAATTTCTCAGAACATTCCTTACAATTACTAAAGTTTTCGGAAATCATTATTCTTGTCATATACTTCCTCTCTTTTTTCCTTCTCACCTTTCCTCGTCCGGGATCTGTCCTGGACTCCACCACCACACCCTCCACAAGGCCAGAAGGATCGGAGCGGAGGTTAAGTATCTCCGCCTGAGTCACCACGGCTTCCACCAGCTGGTCTAGGTGGAGGCCAGTGAGGGCGGATACCTCCACCGCCTGCACCTCTCCTCCTTGTTCCTCCAGCTGTAATCCAGCATCAAGAAGCATCCTCCTTGTGCGGGTCTGGAAAGTGTGAAGCGTAATGTATTGAAGATAAAAATAAAAGGTATAGGATTTATTTAAGTTGTGTAATTGTACAGTATCTGAGTAATTAATGCAAGATACTCACCACATCTGCTCCGGGTTTATCGATCTTGTTGATGGCCACCACGACCGGCACTGAGGTTGTGGAGTGAGGGAAGAGGATTAGTAAAGAGCTATAACAACAGATAGTGGGTTTTTTTTCTTCTACATCACAAACCGTTGGCATCTATAGGCTTTATGGAGACTAAGACGGACTGCCTGTTACCTGTTATTAGGCATAGGTTTAGATTTTATATAGTGACACCTCAAATATTTACATCTCCCTTGAATACATTGATAGTGATACAGTGAGCAAGATGGTTCCCTACTCACCCCCGGCTTCCTGTGCGAGTCTGAGCGATTCCTGCGTCTGTGCCATCACGCCATCATCCGCCGCCACCACCAGCACCACCACGTCAGTTACCATGGCACCTCGAGCCCTCATGGCACCAAACGCAGCATGGCCCGGGGTGTCAAGGAAGGTGGCACGCTCTCCACTCTCCAACTCCACTGCAAGTTAAAATTGAGGAAAAATTAAACTGACATTAATACTTCTTGCAATTGAGGAAATGGGATAGAGAATAAATAAATAAAAATTATCTATGTCAAGGAAGGTGGCTCGTTCTCCACTTTCCAACTCAACTGAAGGGACAAATTAGGGAAGAAAAGGTGATATTAATGCTTCTTATACATCAGGTTATGGAATAAAAATAAATAAAATATAAATTATCTATAGTATATCTATAAACCAGGCTGTTATCTCCCTACAGAAAGGTGACAGAATATGACTCAAGATAATGTATAGAAATCCATCTGTGTATTATAAGATTCAATAGAAGTGTTTAAGCATACAAGAATCAGATATCCAAGTACAATGAGACAATAATAATAATAATAATGGTTTGGTAGTAATGCGCAGCTGACCTGAGAATGCACCAATGTGTTGTGTGATACCCCCATGTTCTGACTGCACCACACAGCTGTCTCGGAGGCTGTCCAGAAGGGTGGTCTTGCCGTGATCAACATGACCCATAATAGTAACAACAGGTGGCCGCCGCACCAACTTCTCTTCTTCTGCGGGTGGCCTGAGAGAAGGGGGTGAAGGGGTGATGAAGGGTAAAGGGTGTACATAAAAGAACAATTATCACATTTAGACACCAACGCGTACACACAAACTAAAATAAATATAAAACTTACCTTCTGAATGCATCTTTACTCCTGGTGTCCTGTCTCTCCTTCACTGGGCTGCCCTCTATCTTGAACCTGAGGCCGGCCCGCTTCACCGTCTCCTGTGACAC
>JAXIVD010003544.1:38359-40859 GCA_036785275.1 Cancer borealis
ATGACTCTAAACTTTCTCAACTTTCCTTAAGTGACTGACACAACACAAGTGACCTCGGATTAAATACTGTTAGGTCACTGATCACCAAGAATTCTAAAGTCACCACCAAACTCATCACAGGCAGCAAAATAAATATACCATGTTAATTCTGGAACCTTTTCTTCGTTAAGTTAGAGTTGCAATTTGGGTCAATTTCGTATATTATTGAATACGCACAATAAAAACCATATCACACACTTTAATTTTTCTTCACCAAACAAGTACTCAAGTACACAAGTACGCAACTACTCAAACAGGTCTACTAACTATATCTAACTAACTAGGAAATATTAAATAAAACTACAAAGACCCAGCAAACATGGAATGAATGGGTCAATAATGGGCCAATGCTGGCACTCCGGCATTGCAAGTGTTGGGCCAATGTTGTACATTTTGGCTGCCAGTACTGGCCCAATTTAATTCAGTTATCCTGAATGTAAACAGACGTTGGGCCGATATATATATATATATATATATATATATATATATATATATATATATATATATATATATATATATATATACACCTATATATCAGTGGCGTATGGTGGTTTCTGTCACTGGGTGTGCTGAACACTGATTCAGTCCATAACTATTATATATCTAATTACTGGTGTGTGTGTGTGTGTGTGTGTGTGTGTGTGTGTGTGTGTGTGTCTGTGTAGTAGTAGTAGTAGTAGTAGTAGTAGTAGTAGTAGTAGTAGTAGTAGGAATAGTAGTAATAGTAGTAGTAGTAATAATAATAATAATAATAATAATAATAATAATAATAATAATAATAATAATAATAATAATAATAATAATAGTAGTAGTAGCCTAGTAGTAATAGTAGTAGTAGTAATAATAATAATAATAATAATAATAATAATAATAATAATAATAATAATAATAAAATCATTTAACACTTCATCACTTCCTTAAGACTGCTGGTCATCCTCACCCACGCCCACGCCCACGCACGTTTGGCTCCAAAACACAAGCCAACATTTCACTAATAATTATAACGCCTTATTTCTACTTTTGATTAAACCGGAGAATAGGTCCGTGTCACGGTAGTGGTTCTATAAACGTTAAAAAAAAATGAGGTGCTTACTTCAAGTGTGGCCGTAATAGCAGTCGTAAGTGTGGCGAAATTCAACACACACCCGGACTATAGTACCTTGTAGTATCTTATAGTACCTTGCGGTGGACCCCCCTCACCCCCTCCATCTCCTAGACACGAACCTCTTCCTCCTCCTCCTCCTCTTCGTCCATCAGAGGAGGAGGGAAAAGATGCTTCGCGGGATGTGACGTGGTGAGTGTTAAATCTATACGTTATTATATGTTTTCATTTTCAGGTTTTTTTCCTCCAGGTGTGTCTAACCCTTCATGACTTGCCTTTCAGAGACTATTAATTATTGACATTTGTTTTCAAGGTGTGAAACATACAGGAATCACCAATAAACCATTATCCTGTTGCCAGGGATAGGCAGGCAGAGTTAGAGGCATGTGGCCCCATAGCCCATGTGCATGAAGAAACTAGAGAGCAGGGTTCCCAGCCCATACTTTTCTCCATGTGACATATGGGATATTGGGAAAAATGCAAGGAGGGGACTCTCAACCCCACTTCCTGTCCCTTTTAATCGCCTCTTATGAAACACAGGGATTACAGTTGTGGGATTATTGAATAACCAAGTACCATCATTACAGATAGGAATCGGCACAACTCTTGGTTTCCGTCTTCCCAACGTTCCGCCTTGGGCCCGCCGTTTGCCGTTATCAGTCCGATACTTCAATGTTTGCTGGGGAGCTAGTATATGCATGCATGTATATGAATGTATAAATTTAGCCTTGCAAGTAGAAAAACGGAAGTAATAATATTTCTACAAGCAAGAGAGAGAGTGGGAGGGTGGGTAGGTGGGGTGATACCTCTCGTCACAAGTTCACCACAACACAACTTACACAAGCAGAGAAGCGTTAGCGTAAAGGAGGTCAAGTGCGTCTCACTCAAGCTATTATTTCACCCTTTATCTACGTTATAGTGGAGGTGACAGGCTTTATGGGCGGCCAAGAACACCCACAGCATCTACAGAGGCCTGCTAGATAACCAAGAGAGGCTGACTAGGCCGAGAAAGGTGAGTAAGTACAATAATATTTACAGTTGCATCCTCCCTTGAGCCCGCGAGTAGATCAAGGACGTTTAGGATGCGTTACTAAGGGGTGTGTGTTTGTGTGTCTGCTTCCTGGTTGCTCCTCAGTTGTCAGACAGCCGTGCTTGGTGTAACATTGATTATCTTAACGAAAATAATGGAAAGCACAACGAAACAACAGAGGTACAGTGTATATTTTGGTGTTGTCAAGTGTGTGTGTGTGTTTGTTTGTTTGCTTTGACAGTGACGGAAGGTGAATTATTGTGGTCATGTTTTGTAGACTTGTGATGATATTTTGTTGTTATTGTTATTATTATTTTATTTATATTTTT
>JAXIVD010003545.1:5000-17500 GCA_036785275.1 Cancer borealis
CACTTCATGATGTGTTTGTTTTTGGTAATGTCAGAATTTGTACCTAATTCAAGTGGTCAGGAGCTCATCTCAGACCAGTTATCGATCTCTGTATTATGGTCTAAATTTTAATGTCCATTGTTCTTGAGTATTTTGTATGTAAATTCTTTCCTCAGCATCGCATAATGTGTGTGTTGTCAGACTACTATGGAGAGGTTCGTGGTTTCAAACCTTGCCGACACTGCTACATATTTTTTTTTTATAAAGTTCAATGGAATGGAATATGTCACTCTTGCACGAGATTTATGATTTGTTTTGTTAAAGGATCATCAGATATTTACGTTTGGTGACTCCACTGATGCAGGAATTTTACTTCCGTCTGTTCTTTTTTTTTTTTTAACCCTATTCTCAACGCTTCATCACATGTTATTGTTTCTAGGAACAAACATTTCCATACTATCTCCTGAGATCGACAGTCATCTCATCTTCCATCAGCACTTTACACCTTCCTGCCGGGCGTGTCGCTGCACTACATTCACAGCCCTCGCTCAGCTGCCGTCTCCCCTCATTGTTTTGTCCTTGCTGCTCGGTGCCCGGAGCTCCACCTTGCAGATCAACTGAATAGGTAATTGGTTCCCGAAGGGATCTGATGAATTTGATTATTTTTTTCCTCTGCACGTTGTAATGTAATGCACCGTCCGTCAGTGGCAGGGCATGTTACTATGATTCTGAGTCAACTTGCGTCCCTGAGTCCTGGCGACTGCCTGTTCCCGCGCACCTGTATTGTTTATACATTGGTGGCATTGAAGGGCATGTTGGAGGACATTTTTTCCTGCATAACCAACGAGACGAGGTCGACTGCACTCTTTACCTTCCGCTGTGGGTTGAGGGTCTTCACGCTGAGGCAGGAGGGCGAACGATCCAATCCCAGGTACCCGCTGGCCAGGGAGCCCCGCCCGTAATGCTCGGGGCCTGCCAGGTCATACCTACTCCCAAGAAGACCGCCCTCCGTCAAGGTCAGGTCTGACGTGCTCTGTATGTTGATTGAGGGTCCTAGGGGAGGAGGAGGAGGGCGGGGCGGCACCACAGGCGCCGTGTAGGCTGGCTGGTACGGCTCCAACATGCGCAGTTTTCCCCACCTGCAACATGGAAGGTTATTGTTAGAAGGGTGATATTGCAAACACCTGCCTAGACTTAGCTAGGGAACACCTGCATACTGTACTAATTAAGGTGAAGAATGCACTGGTTCTCATTAACTTGTTTTGTTTTGTGTTTTTGTTCGTGCTAGTGTTACTGTTGTTGTTGTTGTTGTTGTTGTTGTTGTTGTTGTTGTTGTTGTTGTTGTTGTTGTTGTTGTTGTTGTTGTTGTTGTTGTTGTTGTTGTTGTTGTTGTTGTTGTTGTTGTTGTTGTTGTTGTTGTTGTTGTTGTTATTGTTGTTGTTGTTGTTGTTGTTGTTGTTGTTGTTGTTGTTGTTGTTGTTGTATATAGAGATTTAGGAAGAGTTATAAGGATATGCACTCTGTTTTTAAACACTTACTATTTTACCAAAACAGAAAACACATTTACCGCCGTGCCTCCTTGAAACGCTCGGCTGGACTAGAAATGCAGCATCAAACCTAATTGTTGAAGCGCACCTGTGTTGCTCTGCGGCAGCCACAAGTAACTCCTTCTCTCCGGCTCCAAGCTTACCTTCTCTACTGTCTGTCTCAACATTCAGGTGTAACGTAATATCATTGTTGAAATGTTAAAATATATGACTCATGTAAACTTTGTAATCAGTTTGCATTACTTTTGATATCTTAAGTGGTTTTCATCTTAGTACTTGTCAGTGCCAGTAAATAATCCAACATTTCAGTCGAATAATCTGCATCAGTATCAGCAATTTGCACACGATGGTCATTACATGCACGAGAACTTCTTACAGTGTTCCATTCCGCGTTCACTCATTGATCCTACCTGGCCACCTTCTCGGCCTGCTGCACAGACACACACACACACACACACACACACACACACACACACACACACACACACACACACACACACACACACACACACACACACACACACACACACACACACACACACACACACACACACACACACACACACACACACACACACACATTTATTGAGTTTTTTTTGCATTGTATACATGAAAATTACTGAACTCTTGTTCGGAAAGGGATTCTCTTGTTAAGCCGATTATATTCGTTTGTAGAAAATGAAACACTTTATATGCGGGTCTGAAGCATTCGTCGGCTGAAAAATCATGCATGACTGAAGCGAGAAAGTAAGCGAGATAAATTGTTCTACGTTTTATTCTGGTGAGAGTGTGTGGCGGGCTGCTTTACGTTCCCCTCCATCCCTCCTACCATTGGTCACCGTGTCACTCCCATCCCTGCTCGGTTCTCACAAGACTACCTACAACACACACCACAAGGGGATCACGCCGCTCTGAGCTGACGGCTGATCACTCACACCTTCATAAATATCTAAGAGGGCAACTTTCCAAGGCGGCCGCAGCATCCTTATATCATCATCATCATCATCATCATCATCATCATCATCATCATCATCATCATCATCATCATCATCTAAGATTCCACTGCAAGACAAAGGCCTCCTCCAACCTTCTCCACTCATCTCTATCGGCTTGGCGTCTATTCTAAGCCACTTGAGCAATACTTCCTATCTCATCCCTCCATCTGGTTCTCTGTCTGCCTTGCCTTCTTTCACTATCCTTAGGTTGTCATTCGGTTACTCGAGTTGTCCATCTATCATTTATTCATCCTGCCCTTGTCCACTTTTTTCTATATTATAGTCAATATGTCTTCAACTTTGGTCTGCTCCATAATCTCCATGTTATACCAAACATTATTATCTCCATTCCTCTTTCGGTAGTGGTTGCGTTTCAGAATTTTCCTTATAAATGTCTTTTAATACGTTCACATATTTTTCCGTCCTCCGTTTCCAAAGTGCTTTCATAACAGCTGAGGTTTGCAAAGAGTCAAAAGCTTTTACATAGTCTATGAAAGCCACGTTTGTTGTATTCTACGTATTTTTCACAACTTGATTAATGACAACACGTGCTCTGTCTTTGGGGTGGTCTGGAGTCTTTGGGTCCACAGAAGGAGGTTATTACGTAAGGTTTAGTTAATAGCCCTTAAAGGTGTCAAAAAAATTAATGCCGTCTAGGGATATTCTCTGGGGAAATGCAAGGTTCCCTGTCAGATCCCCAGAGTTGCAGGGGTGGGAGGGGATGGAGATCAAGTGTGGTTGTAAGGTAAGGTTTTATCACCTACACACGTGTGTGTGTGTGTGTGTGTGTGTGTGTGTGTGTGTGTGTGTGTGTGTGTGTGTGTGTGTATATATATATATATATATATATATATATATATATATATATATATATATATATATATATATATATATATATCTTGGCAAAGAATGGTGATGAAGTTTTTGTGGCAGGTAATGGAGGTAACGTGAAAGGGATGAAGGAGGCCTAAGAGGTGAAAGAGACCCGCAGGAACCATCAAAAGGTCTGGTGCCGCCTGAGGCCAGCCAAAAATGAGTCACAAAAAAAGGCTTTAGAATGGCTTTGGTGGAATCTAAGTTGGGCCAAGACTAGTTTTACCTCTCACGCCATCAGCTGAAAGATAACAGTAGGTGGAGTGAAGGAGTAAACCTTCCCTTCTCAGGAGGATATTATGTTATATCACCTCAATCGGAGACAGTCAGAGTGGAACCACGTCCAGGAAAGCAACAATACCTAAGTGTTGGCGGGACTGTGGTGCTTCCAGCCCAGTGTGATGCTGTCAGCTGGTTCACTGCACGCGATGCCTATCGGTACATGAAGACTGGCCATGCATGGGCTGTGGCCAACCATCTGGTGATCACTCTTCTACGTTGATATAGCGCTGTATACACACACACACACACACACACACACACACACACACACACACACACACACACACACACACGCACACACGCACACACGCACACGCACACACATGCACACATACTACCACCACCACCACAACCTCCATTAGTTTGGTAAGAAACTTGTGATCCATCCGTCCATTATAAAACTGATACACAGCTCGTATTGCCTGCCTCTGTTCCCATCACAGCCTCTATCTTGGTGATCTCATCTGTTTTCAGCTGAATCTCCAATATCTACCTCTACTACTAACTAGAAGAAAAGATGCTCGCGTAGACAATTTTGAATCTACTATAGGCGTTGTTGATTTCCACGTAGATGATACTTGACATATTAATCTAGAGTTATAATTCTAAGGCGCAGCAGTGTCAAATAACTTGATTTTGATACAGTTCATTTTCGAATATCATGTTTCTCACTAAGTAAAACCGATCATATTTATTTGACACAACTCATTCATATGTTACGACACGTTCCGTTCAGCCAAAGGAGGTGGGGCTTACTTGGTGCCTTTTTGCCAATAAATTGATAAAATAGGTAAAAAAATTATTAAAAAAAGGAAGCTCGAGAGGGGATCATTCTGAAGGCCATGTCAAAGGAGGGAGTGAGGCGTGCACGGTGCTTAACGTGGACTTTTTCTCTCCCTCCTCCTACCTCGGGCCATGCTGCTTAAACGCTGCCTCGTCTGTTTCCCTGGAATTAACATAATGACATAGTGGAGGCTGCCTTTGTTTCGACGAAATTAAATGTGACTTTTAGACAAGTAGCTCTTGGGTGCTGTGAAATTACTGGGAAGTTTGGGACATTTGTTCTGGTGTGTTGGCGTGATTACCAGGAAGGGTGAAGCACTACCCACATCTGTGTCATTTTTCTTTCCTTAAGTTTGCTCTGAAAACCGACACGCGTATCATTTTCATTGCATTGCGAAGGATTATATATATATCCCTTATTGAGTAAGTGTACATAATTAAGTTAGTTCAAGGGAATTTTTTGTGCTGGTGAGAAAATTACACTTTGTTAGACACACAATGATATGCAAACAGTTGTACGAAGCTGGCAATTTACGATTCAACTACATTGTTTGAACTTGTTAACGATGACGTAGCATGATATAACTAACCATGATGTAGGTACTCTGACACACACACACACACACACACACACACACACACACACACACACACACACACACACACACACACACACACACACACACACACACACACACACACACACACACACACACACATTCACACCCACATTCAATATCACATTCACAAACATTGATCTCGTTATCTTGTTGGACCACACTCACACTCACACACTACTTACAAACACCCATATCACTTTCCTCCCACATCCACACACGCACATCCACGCTATCATACCCACATCTGCACGCATTCCCTTTTATCACACACAGACATATTTACTTCATCACCATCAAATCCACCTCCACACTTCCACTCCCTTACACAAGCCCCGCGCCACCACTCCACACACCTACCTGTTGATGAAGAGTGTGATGGCGCCCGCCCACAGCATCAGCACCACCAGCACCAGACAGATCTCCTCCACCCGCACTGTGACGGAGCCCACAGTGATGGTGGGCGGGGAGGGCACGCGGTGGAAGTTGTGCTCGTTACCTCGGCTTCCCAGGTCCCGGGTGTGAGAGCGGTACGTGTAGGTCTCCCGTGGCTCATGGTACGAAGGCACGCCCGCGGACACGATCACCTCCGGGTAGGCGTGATCAGGGTGTGGGCGTGAGCGTGATGAGGATGGCCGTCCTGCAGAGACACGTCCTGAGTTATTCATCGCCAGGTGGAGTGTATGTGGACGTGTTGTACCTGTGAAGGCTGTGTACCTGATCTATAGATTGGACAGTGTATAAAGTAGATAGACATGCACACATACAAAGGTAGATGGTAGACAAATAGATGGGATAGCAGATAGTGATAGATGATAGATGATAGTGATGGATAGTATATATATATATATATATATATATATATATATATATATATATATATATATATATATATATATATATATATACATACATACACATATATGATGCTGATAATTTCTTCAAACAGTACTGCCTTTCCTTGACCTTCTCAAGGTTGCCTTGATACACATCCGGCAGAACAGGTTATTTGTACTTAAAGGTGCTGCTGATCCTTAGTCTCCTTTCTTTGCTGTGAAAGTTTGGCGTCATCGGTGGCACAACAACGACGCGGACGACAGTCAGTGATTGACAACCAGAACCTCGAAATGGAGGGATGGGGCTGAGGGTAGGCGGATGAGGGAAGCCAACAGGACACAGTGTACCAGGGGATCGCCTGAGCGGGGAACATTGAGGCAGGCGCAGTATTTGCCACCCTGCTGCCTGAGGGAATAGCGTCCCTCAGTTATTCATCATTGTGACAGTGTAGCCCGAGAGGCCTCTGTAAGCCAAGGATGAAACATTTTTCTTTTTTGTGGTGCCGTGTTGGTGGCGTTTGGTTGTTTTGTTTCTGCTTCGTTGTGTTGCAACGTGTCCATAAAGGTGACACAAAATAGTGTTCATTCACACACTTACATGTATGTGAAATTCTAACGGAAAACAGGCTATTAATGACTAACAGTGTTTTCAAGAGTTAAGCTGCAAAAATACTCGAATTAATCTAGTTCATTGATTATAATCTAAAATATATTTCATGATAATTTTTATATTCGAATAATCGTTCCTGTCTGTCCTCAATAAAAGTCTCTCACTCTTGTAACAATGTATCATCATAACTTATCAACATTAATTAAATCAAAGTGTCTCGTGTCAAAAGGAGGAGGGTTTTGAACCTAGAAAGTCACAATTAATTATGTAGTGGATAATATTTGATTAACATGATCATCTCAGGTTCATCAACGTCCAGAGTGTGTCATCTGGGTGTGGTTACCGTGTGTCATTTGTTTCAGAGGATCTGTATAAAGCAGAATGTTCTCATTTTGTCAGATATTGCAGTATTGTTGAAATTAATTCAAGAATAATGTTATGACTTCAACTTGTGTTTCACCTGCGGTGCAACAAACACTCCTTCAGGGAGGTACTGTTTGTTTCATTACATTGTATATAGAAATGTACACATAAAACAGGCCTACTCTGTGACAGAAAGAGTCAGTTTTTATTGCAGTAATATTCGGGTTGATTTTGCTATGAAATTCTTTACACATAAGAACATATATAATATAGTATATACTGTGTGCTGCGCCTGTGACCAGCTGGACAGAGGACACTGTACACCTTGTGTTCTTTTTCTCCTCCCTCCATGTGGGATGACTTGGAGGCTTAGGCGACATGCTGCGTCCCTTTACCAGTCTGACGGGCGGCCAGCTCATTATTATTTCATTAGTATTCACCGCCACATCATTCTGAGACCTCCTCAACGTCATACAAATATGAATGGTAAGCTTTTATCCCTAATTGAATAGAAGGACGCTGAGGTGAACTTGAAAAACTGAGATGACGTCCCTCAGGTGGGCCAAGGCGGCTGAGTGTGGGTGTGGTGGGCGTCCTTCCTTACTGGCTGAGTGTGGGTGTGACGAGTGTGCCTCTCTGATTCTCGGTCATGGAGGTGTCAATGTCTAGTATATTTACTGAAAGGAAACTTGAATTTCTTTTTTTTTTATCAGTTTGCATGTTGAAGTGATTTTTCCGTGGAAGGATTAGTGTCTTTCAAAGCTGAGCGCTGCCCAAAAACTTTTCTGTTTCATATTTCTAGTTCTATCAGTCTCGCTTTGGCAGATATTTATTCACTCAGTTAGCCTCCACACACCACAACTAGCTGTGGACATTCATGGGTGATCTGCATTTCGAAATCTGCTGGAGATACCCTGACTGGGCGTGAGTAGCGGCTGGAGCTGAGGTGAATATAGTTGTATGCAAATCAAGTTGTGGAGTTACCCAAGGCTGCCAGGCTGATGTACCAGTCTTGTTTGTTTCGAGATGGTCGTGTCTTCCGTAATGATTCCATGTTGTCTGTCTACCTGCATGAATAACAATGTCTTATATTTTACGAAATTATAATATCGTAGTATATCGATTTACCGTCAATTAATTGTAGCGCTCGTACAAGTACTTGTGAAAGAATGACAGATAATATAAGGTAATCGTTGACACATTATTCACTCAGTATTTAATTTTATCCATCTAGTCATTCCTGCAAGGCTTGACTGCATTGGCACACATAGAGGATCCAGCGTATAGCGGTGCTGTGGCCACTTGTTGAGGGTGTCACATGTCTCCAGCAGGGTCATGTTATCCCCAGCCCCACACGGTGCTTCACTTGTTGCGATCGATGACGGTGTGAATGGTTAAAATGTGAGCGATTTCACGTCACTCAACTAGTAACAGAAACGTTGAAGCTTTGCCTGGACACTGGACCCACGCCAGCCACTTATCAAGTATGCTGACCAGTCGATTATTGCGTTTTAGAGTTCAATATGTAAATACATGTACCCGAATTGGAGAAAGTATCTAATTTTAACAAATTACCTCCATCCTCGATAACCATTTACATTACTTAGCAGTGGAAACAAACAGTCCACCACAGCAGTAAGAAGTGAACGCTGAATGTCACATGTGTCGGCAGGGAAGTAACTGTGAAGCTCTGATACATAATGTTGTGAAGTTTATTTTTGCAGCGCCTTACGTTGTGGTTAGGTAAAGAGCAAGGCGCCTTCAAACCAAAGGTAAAACACGATACTTAAAGGTTTATAAGTTGGAAGGTCTAATCGGTACTTCCTGAGAGTTAAAATTTATAATATACATAATCAACTAGAAAAATAAGGAAATAAATGTATGCTTGATTTCTATATGACAACAACTATACCTTCATAGTAATCGCCTTGAAAGGTATCATCAGCAGCCACATCCATCCTCTTATCAGGAAGTATGGTGGTGGTGGTGGTAGTAGTGGTGGTGGTGGTTCTGGAGGTGGTGGAAGTGGTGATGGAGGAGGGTGCGGAGTCTGCAGGGAGGACTGTCAGTGGGATCGACATGGAGGTTTGCTGAGATGAACCGAAGATGGCGGTGGGCATAGGGTGTGGGGCGCCTGACCCCGCCATCACACCAGGCCGCTCCTGCAGGGAAACACACGGCATGGAAGGTTAACACGTGTATCTCCAGCTGAGTACATGTATAACACACCAGGTGAGGGAATAGTGAAATTGAAAATACGTGGATTATTGGATAGACTGGGACATGCAGTTTGAGCTTAAAGTTGAATACTTAAAAAAAAAAAAAATTGAAAATAAGACATCTACGTAGTTCAGTTGTTTTATTGTTGTTATGTTTGTGACTTCCGCTGAAGGGAGATGTAGCCTGCAAAGTGCACAACGCAACTAAATATACATGATTTGTGCTGCTTGTCGTATCGTAAACATGTTATAACACGTCCCACGTATTAGGATTACGTTGTTCATCCTTCGCTAAAGTCTTGAAATGCAAAGTTGATATATGTCTGATTGCTAAAGAAAAATATAATAAAGAAAGAACGCTTATTAAGAAGGTGCGATGTTATTATTATTTTTGTTGTTGTTGTTGTTGTTGTCTTTGTTTTTCATCGGAGTGGAGCCAATATTGGCTTGACCAGCAGCATGATTACCATTGCATTATTTAGCACAGAGACATCAGCATTTAAAAAAACATCCGTGATATCAAAACCCTGATCACATTTGTTCGAGTGTTCAGCACCGTGATGACAGGATCAGATGCATGGATTGTATCAGCTGTTGTGGTTGCATTGTGTGGAAAACAGTGTTGGGTGTGTCTCGCTAATACTCAGACACATTCCTAAACAACAGAATCGTATCGACACTAGAGCAAGGAATTACTGGTATATCGCCATTTCTTCTTCCCTTTCATTGGTGGTATGTTTGGCCTTATCCTGTTTCTCCACCTTCCTCCGATCCTAAATGTCAAGACACCTCGGTAACTAAATAAACCATTCCCGTGTTTGGAATTCTGGTACTGTCTGTTTCCCTTTCGTTTTCGTTTTTTTCTTTGGCAGTGTCAGTCAGCCGGCTTTTCTTTCTAAATTTTATCCTGCAGCCCTTAGCCAGTCTATTATTCATATGAAAAAACCCCAAAAATAATAAAGTGTAACGGTGAGGTGTCATTGGCATGGGAAATGGACAATTATTAATTCCATAAATTCTTCAGGACGTCAAAGTCGAAGTCCAAAGCTTCATGAATCCATTATCATCGCGTCCATCGTTCCTTCCATTGCTTGCTCCCCAGCCTTCAAAGATATACATATCTGATCTGCAAGAAGCAAGCCCGTAGCTCGAACCTTACTACTCTTACCAATATGAATACCGCAGATATTAACATGTTTGACTAGCAGTAATTATTATATGTATGGGAAAAAGTTCACGAGAATCGTTAATATGCTCCGAACTCATTTTTGAAGCAGGTGTGTCAACACTTTGGCACTACGCCAGTTTCTGCCTGGCTCCTCATGCACGGTTTTCAGCCAGTGGTAACACAACCTTACCTCAACAGGATAGACAAATTATAACTCAGATTTTAAAAGCCAGCCAGTTCTGTCTACTTTTGAGACCAAGTTAAGGTAAAGAGGAAAGAACAACACACCAACGAACACTTCTGATACTGTATAATGGAATGTGAGTCTTGCCCAAGTCTGGTGCAAAAATCTCTCACACGCACACACACACACACACACACACACACACACACACACACACACACACACACACACACACACACACACAGACAGACACACACGCACGCACGCACGCACGCACGCACGCACGCACGCACGCACGCACGCACACACACACACACACACACACACACACACACACACACACACACACACACACACACACACACACACACACACACACACACACACACACACACACACACACACACACAAACACACACATACACACACACACACACACACACACACACACACACACACACACACACACACACACACACACACACACACACACACACACACACACACACACACACACACACACACACACACAGCTTATATTATATATATATATATATATATATATATATATATATATATATATATATATATATATATATATATATATGTATATATACGGGTACAACTTATGAAATTTCAATATAAATCTTGCAAGTTTTTAACATTTATTTCAGGTTGACATGAGCCACACAATAGCCTTTTAAACGGACGGCCTGACATATGATACGCTTTTAGAGCCCGTAATGCTTACCAAACCTTGTTTCACGTGGAGCCACAAACCAATATGCTGTCATAATGGCAGCATTCATATCACCGCTCACCATCAAATGATAAGGAAGAACATGAAGGAAGACGCCGCTGTGATCTTAAACCCCCATTATGTACACGTATGACCCGCCCCGCCGTACGCCCCGCGGGTCACGCATCAGAAGAGTGATGATACATAGGAATTACCTCACTGGCAGGCAGGAGATTGGGAGAGCAGGTTAATACCTGAAGGAAGGAAAGATGTCTGCATTTGGAAGCATTACTTTTGATGTATTAAGGGCGAGTGGAAGTTCCATGATACTGATTTGTTAACGGATATAGAAAGGAGATTTTCAATTTTTTGTAACCAAGTCAAAAATACTTATTATAGCTGTGCATAAGAAGGGAGACAAGCTTGATCATGATATTGTAGAACCCCCTCAGCTATTGAAGTTCAGGTAAAATATTTAACTGTAATGTGTAGAATGCATGAGAACCCATATCGGTGTAAAATCAGGTAGAGGAAGTACACTTGATGCAGTCTGGTTAGCGAGATAAACTGTGGAGAAGGTTAGAGAACACAACATTACTCTGCATTGTAACCTCATTGACTTCAAGACTGCGTGTGATACAGTTTGGAGTGAGGCGTTGTGGAAGTCAGTGCAAGGAACTCCTGCCAGAATAACCAGGATCATGCGTGTTGATATAGGTGGTGTCCTGCGCGGGATGTAATATAAAAGGGATAGACGTAACACAAGCTTGTCTTCAGCCTGTTCCCGGTTTATTATGCTAACACTAAAGTCTAGATGAATATTTACAGTATACAAACATCCTCCCAATCATATATAGTGAGGACACTACTCTTTTGTCAGTATTTTTTTGACAATCTCAAGTTATCGACGAGGGAACTGGAAGAAACCTGAAAAATATATCGCAAACATTGACTCTTATATACACGCACATAACATGACACGTTACATAATGTTTGTTACGTAGAATGTGCAACACTGTGCATGTGAACCCAGATAGTGCACCACTCAATTGAGGAGAGACCACACTTCCCGGCTTGGCTGAAAGAAATAATAATATGCTCGTGGGACCTCTCTTTTTCCGGCCATGAAACGCACCAGACACAAAGCCAATTTAACTTGGAATGATGCCGTGCATGCCTGAGACATAAAAGTTTTGTTCCATATGACAGGGACCAGTGACAAGTGTGTGCGAAGCCAGACAAAATGAAATTGCACATAGTATTTTATATGAGGTTGAGAAATGATGGTAAAATCTCACTTCAGAC
>JAXIVD010003545.1:22500-32500 GCA_036785275.1 Cancer borealis
GAGAGAGAGAGAGAGAGAGAGAGAGAGAGAGAGAGAGAGAGAGAGAGAGAGAGAGAGAGAGAGAGAGAGAGAGAGAGAGAGAGAGAGAGAGAGAGAGAGAGAGAGAGAGAGAGAGAGAAATGATAAGCCTTGCCCTGAATACCAACTCTTGTCTGTGGCAGTGATTAACCCTTCCATCCCCCACCCCCCCCGCCCCTCTGTAGTGTAAGAAGGTTCACCAAACCACTGGGTGAGGAGGTGGCCCGTGCTTGAAGGCAGATAATGGTGAGCAATGGCCACGGTTTGTAGAGCAGCGGCAGCACGTGACGCCTCCACCTGATTCCACCACAATAAAAATACAAAGGAAAATGCTAAATTATGATCAAATTAAACAGGAATTTTTTTTTTTTTTGCGCCCGCGATAAAAAATAAAACAAAAAAACGATAAATTATGATCAAATTAAACTAGATATTATAGGTTTTTTTTTCCGCCCATAATGAAAATATAGCGGAAAATGATAACTTATGATCAAATTAAAATAGAAATAATGATTTGTTATTATAAGAACCATCTATATCGGTTTGTTTTCTCATAGACACATCAATAAGAGTGAGTTAGCGTGATTCTGATTGGAAACTGAAGGGAAGGCAATCCATTTACGTGTTGTGAGTGTTTGCAATACGAATGTGCTTAAGTTCACGCGAAAGAGAATAAACAATACTATTAATGTAACCTCTTGATGGAATTAGAGTGGCTTCCCGGAAATCATGCAGAGAAAACATTATGACTTACAGGTAGTGTGTGCGTGGGGCAGGTGTGGGGAAGTGAGGGTATGAGAAGGGCAGGGATCAGGGGGAAAGAAGCAGAGGAAGTGTGAGGGAAGGAAGTGTAGGGGGAGGAAGTGAAGGGGAAAAGCCTGGGAAACACAAAAAATGGAGGTGTGGGAGGGAAGGGATGTGGAATAGAAAGAGGGAGGATGTGGAAGAGGGAATGGGTTGCGTCGACACCACATACAGTCTGGGCGCCATTCTAGCCATCACTTACCTTCCGGGACTTAATTATTCAACACACCTCTTTTCATTAACTATCCATAACAAACACATATTACGTAAAGGATGTAAGATAATTGAAATAAGGTTAACGTAGCCCTTGTTGCACACACACACATACACACACACACACACACACACACACACACACACACACACACACACACACACACACACCCACACACACACACACCCACACCCACACACCCACACACACACACACACATGCATACATACGAAAGTGTCCTACATCCAAGTGACTCAGATTTTTCGACTCTCGTTGGATTAAGAAATTATCTGCATGTCGCTCAGATATCTTATTTTGTATTGCAACTTCGATGGCGTGAAGGATCGGGGTGACGTGTGTCTTCAAAAGCTAAAAAAGAAATAAAGAAATAAAAAAAAAATCTGACTCCGTGATGGCACTGCCTGGGAATGCCTACCAGTGAGTGCCTCGATCAAAAATAACCTGAATGCACATATGGTCCTTGAATGTGGATGAATTAATTAATTGAATACATGAATAAATGAAATTGTTATGTACTCTCTCTCTCTCTCTCTCTCTCTCTCTCTCTCTCTCTCTCTCTCTCTCTCTCTCTCTCTCTCTCTCTCTCTCTCTCTCTCTCTCTCTCTCTCTCTCTCTCTCTCTCTCTCTCTCTCTCTCTCTCTCTCTCTCTCTCTCTCTCTCTCTCTCTCTCTCTCTCTCTCTCTCTCTCTCTCTCTCTCTCTCTCTCTCTCTCTCTCTCTCTCTCTCTCTCTCTCTCTCTCTCTCACAGCTGTGTACGAGTCACGTGTACTTGCCTTGCTTCCTACTGGGTAAGGTTGATGCCTTGGACACACATTGGTCATTATCTTGCTCTGTGTCACTGTAAGCCTTCATATATTTTGATCGAGCTTAAAGGGAGGAGCAAGCTTGTGACTCTTTCTATTCAAGCTTTCATGTATTGACTAATTATTTTAAGCACTTTCATCGTTATCATCATCGTCATTATCATCAGTTTCAGATGGTGAGGTGCAAGGGTAGTCTTGATTTCTTGCATGGGATGGGAATCAAGTTGAAGTGCGCGAGCTGACATTATAATTACGTTCGGAGACTCTGTGATACAAATGGAAGCAATGAACATCTCTTTTTTATTATGCTGATTTCCATTTCCATAATGAGTTTCCATCAAGATAAATGTTTTTAGAACCATGCTAGGTGCTAGTAATTGATATAGTTATGTAGTTTTCTTTATATTATGTGGATGAAAGTAGAACAATCCTCTGTCCAGCAAAAGTCTTCTGTCTATTTTTTTGAGATAATATCATGCCATCCATACAACCAACACTAAAACTCCCTTCGCTATGACGAGCCTTGAATGGTACGCGTATGTGTGCACGTATATTACAGGTGTGACGAGTTCATGAAGGTGTTAAAGTATTAATGTAATCAATCTCAATATAGTGAAAAATTACACTAGATTAAATTGAATCGGATAGAATGTTATCTACTAAATCGACAGCTCACTAAAACGAGGGTTTACTGTATGCTAAAAGACTCAGAAATTGTGGTTTATGGTGGCGGTGACTGGTAGTGGTAGTGATGACAAGAGTGAGGTGGTGGTAGCGACGGCCAGCGGTGGTACTTGCGGTGGTGGAGGTTATGATGGTGGCGGAGAGGATGATTATGAAGGCGATGGTGGCATGTGAGGCAGCTGGTAAATGGTAAATCCGTACAACACCACCTCACTCCGCTCACCAGTGTAACGCGTCGCTTCACTCGTCACAGAATGCAATTTAGATCCAAGGAACGGCAGCGTCCCAGCAAACAGATGCCAACCTGGTGCTCGGTGTTTCGCTAATAGAATTCCTCGCCAGCGTAACTTTTAGAGCAGCTGCGAGTATCTCCCATCACCCGCCGCGGCAGCTTCCTGATCTCCAATACGGCGTGTGTCCCTTCTGCTTTTACTTTATGTACTGAGGGAAGGGAGACTCAAGCCATGAAGGAAGGCGTGTTGACACTCCTAAGCTGGAAGGGTTCTTAATATTCATGGTGTTCCTCCTTCTCTCGCTGGATTCTGTGTCACCTCGTTAAGATAAGAAGTGCCGTATATTGCAGGTGTGTGTCTTGTGTTCCATGCATCAGGGTCATATAAGGAAATGGGTGCTCTACCTCAGTGCAGCGACATCCTATCCTGGCTGAAGTGTTGTGGAAACTTTATTCTGTTTCCCTCTGCCTACTCTCCCTGTTTACTGTTTCCCTCTGCCCACTGTTTCCCGCTACCTCCTGTTTCTTTGCTTCAGTAGTCAGTAGTGTGTGTCTGGTGTGTTCAGGACTGCTAGTACGCCAAGTTGCACATTTTTTATTAAAGTATTTTGCCACTTGTGAATAAAAGATATTCATTGTCTATAGGAAGGCCTCGTGTATTTTTTATTATTATTTTTTTTTTCGTTCCCCGTGTATTGTCAGCACTTTACAAGGGTACGCGGGCGGAAAATGAGATATCCCATAAGAGCCGGAAAAATTAGTATCAACGATTTTTCTTTTCTTTTCTAATATTGATAGATAGTTTCGTGTATCATTTAGGCGAAGATAAACTAACCATGAATCAAATCATGGGAGACAAACGTATAGTAATATCAAAAGAAAAATGTTGCATCAATATAATCAAATGAATTATAAGTTACATATATCACAAAATATCATATGGAGACTATATAATCTAACAAAAATTCTACATCCTTACAAGATGATTCCTGAACACCCACCGATGGCCACCTAATCCTTACTCAATGCTCCACCCGTCGTTACCGCCTCCCTGGTTATCCTACTCTAGTTGTAAATTCCCACTTTCCCGCCTCACAGCATGCCAACAAAAGAAGATAAATAAATAAATACATAAAACACATAAAACACGTCTGTGATTTTAATGTTATGCCCATAAGAATGGGATATTGGAAAGCTGTCAGGAAGTGCGGGAACGACAAAGTGTTTCTGCGTTGCATTGTATAATTCGACAAACTTATATTTATACACATGCTGCGCGTTGGGACACCTTTAATAATAACATGTTTCCTCTCTGGTGTTGTTGTTGTTGTCGTCGACCCTGCACACCTAAGTCCTGAGTTAGTCACTCATCCTCTCCCCTTCACACTAGGCCGGAGGGTGTTAGTGCTCCGTGAAACGTGTGGACGTAGATAAGGGGTGAAGCTTAAGGGGGAAAGGACAGATGGGGAGTAGGAGACAGAGAGGATCGCTGAATCAACATGAGACTATATTGGAAGTGAACTTTATTGGGAGTCAGAAAGAGAAGGAGGACTAAAGAAAGCTGTGTCAGCGTTAAACAGTAGGTGTATAGCATTGGTAAAAGATAGATAGATAGGTAGGTAGGTAGATAGTGTGAACATCAAAGGAAAAAGACATTTATATGGACAGAGTAACAATGAATAAAAGAATCATGAACACTATTCAAATCAGCATAACACTTTATTTATTGGAAAGCATATATATCTTCTATAAATTTGAAGAAATTCTTAATTGTGTTTAAATTTTGTGTAATAACGATAATGATGATAATGATAATCATGATGAAGATGATGGTTTTAATGATAATGATGATGAAGATGATGGTTTTAATGATAATGATGATGATAATGATATGTGGGCTCTCTGTAAATGAGGAAGAGGAGTAAAACCAGAAGAAATATGATAAACGTAGCTGGAAGGGTAAAGGAAGAGGCTGGTGTTAGCAGGAGGCAGAGGAAGCTGTGATCTAATGGAGGGGTTAAGGAGTGCCTGGAGAGGTGAAGAAGCAGGAGAGGAGGGCGAACAGAATTGCATTAACGAAGAGGAGGAGAGGAGGAGGACAAGGAGGAACGGAAGAAGAAGAAGCAGCAAAATCAGAGGCAGAAGGAGGAGGAGGAGGAGGAAGAGGAGGAGGAGGAGGAGGAGAAGGAGGAGGAGGAGGAGGAGGAGGAGGAGGAGGAGGAGGAGGAGGAGGAAGAGCAGAATATACTGAACATGAGAGAATATACATAATCTTTAGAAATTTTAGAGGACACATAAGGGTTTACGAGGTTCTGGTGGGAGATGTGAGACAGAAACGTCCTTGAACTCCTCCCCCATCAACGTTCCTTTAGGCTTGAGTGATAAAAAAAAGAAAATAAATATAGAGTTGACTATCTCAGAAAGGAAAAATAATGATGACCTTGAACTACTTTATCGCCAGATGTCTCTGTATATAAGTATGGATGCTGTAAAGTGTAATATAGTTTTAATTGGTATTTCTGCTTCACCTACAAGAAATTTTCACCGTCAAAGGATATTTCTCCAGGTGCCTGTGTAATATTGTCACCGATAAGACTTAATTTATGTCAAAGATGCAAGGAATGGGGGAGAACTTTGTATGTTGTGGTTTCCCTTAAGGTCTGAGTGGAATAAATGCGAAAAGTTGTCTCGTTACCTGCACTAAAGATACGTACGAAGTAATTCCAAGTACAGGTAATAATGAAAAAATAATATTGATAATGATGATGATATTGATGATAATAATGATGATGGTAGTAATGTGTGTGTGGAGGGGGGGTGGGGATAAGTATTGTTCTGTTTAATATCCCAAGTCAACTAAAGCTTGTGTGTTGGTGTGGTTGCAGCAAACAGTCGTAGCAGCTTCAAATGTATGTCAAAACGGCATGCATCGCGCTGCGTCCCCGATGGAAACACAAACTTTTCATCCTCAAAAATATGGAATTGTTTTGTGAAATTTCCAGGGAATAATACTAAAAACATCACTATTTATGAAGAGCTCAATGTACATTTACGTTACGTATTTTCGTGTTCATCCATTTGAGTAATCATGAGTCGATTCAAATTCAGATAATTGAATTTGTACACATCGGGCTTCGTAGTTAATGCTATTGTAATACCTACATATGTTCGCACCACACGACCAATCCGGGTTTTTCTTCCAACAAGGTGATCCAAAACCGAATTTCTATATTGATGTTGTTTTTTTTGCCTCCGACATGATGGAAGAGATTGAAGGAGGAGGCTCAATGATATGACAGATGTGTTATTTGGGTCAGCCATGTTTGTTTATTACCGATGTTATATTAGCCATGTTATAATATCCGAGACTTGTGTTTAGCTGCAGAGATTACTGTCATAGAACCCATCCATCAGTGGTTTTAGGAGGGAGGAGAGAGGCGAGTAGACCCTGGCGTGGGTCCCGAATTTTAAAGGATAAAAAAAGAATATTGTTGATCTTACTCATAGGATCATCTGTGTTAGAGACAAACAACCTTTAGTACTTGCATATGGTCACCTGTTCCTCCTGACCACGACTTGATTACTAATAAAGCCAAGCTGAGCCACTACGCACCACCGCGCCGCACCAGGCAATGATAAACTCAAAAATATGTTTGTTTTATCCACTGCTAAACTTTATGAGTACCATCGGCTGGTGTATATATTTTGTGTTTGTTTTTCTAAGGAATTTTGTTTCCCACCAACATGAAAACACATGGTATGTTACTGTTGTTTCATAAAATTTTGACTGAAGTTATTATCTCTCTCTCTCTTCTCTCTTTCTCTCTCTCTCTCTCTCTCTCTCTCTCTCTCTCTCTCTCTCTCTCTCTCTCTCTCTCTCTCTCTCTCTCTCTCTCTCTCTCTCTCTCTCTCTCTCTCTCTCTCTCTCTCTCTCTCTCTCTCTCTCTCTCTCTCTCTCTCTCTCTCTCTCTCTCTTATTTTTTGGCAACAAGTCATTACAAAACCCGTAAATGACATTCTTTAAGACTAAAACGCACCTCAGCACCACTATTTTTTATCACTTGCCCGTCCATCCGGCCACCCAACTAATGACTAGCTATCAGTAATGGTTGGTGTCGCGTTTCGGTGTCCAGCAACCTCGAGAGTGATTCCTGAGATATACAACCAATGATATTAGAAAGATTTACGTTCTTCCTTCCCGATGAATGTGTCATAACCTCAAGTACGAGCTGATGGAATACTAAGGAGAAAGATGTTACAATATAATGATTGGTAGCTGCATGTTTATTTGTCTGTCTGTATGTATGTCTGCTTGTATGTGTATCTGTCTGTGTGTCTGAATCTATATGTTGCATCTAAACACATTCCCTTTGGTAAATATACTATCAAAGTGCCGTAAAGCATTTTTGTATATATAAACATGTCATATTGCACATGTATTTCAGGTCCGAGAGTTGTCTATATGAAAATATTATACGGAATTTGCAATGGCACATGTACTACATATATATAAGAGACATAAACTCTGTATACAATAATTATTTCCTGGTACATACAACTTTATAAGGTACACTTCCTTCACTTAGTGTATTGACTTATTTAACTTCCTTCACCTTTTATCTTCTTTTTTCTTCTTGAATTGAATTTCCTTTTCCTTTTCTTTTGTGTGCGAGGTTGTTTACTTTTCATAGTGTGCTTCAGTTGTTTTGGTTTTCCAGCAGGTTGTGACTCCTTGGGTGTTCCAGCAGGCAGTGAGTGGTTCCTTGGGCCTTCCATGCAGCAGGTCAGTAAGTCGTGATTTCTTGGGTCTTCTCCTCGTTGTGTCATTGTGTCAGAGCTGAGTTTCCGCGACTCTACCATTCTTCTCGTACACGTCACTTCCGAGATTGGAGTTTTTTCGATTTTCTTTCCTTTGTAGTATAACAGCAGTGCTAACCTCCATTTGTGTAAATTAGAAATAAATGACAGCGTTAACATTGGGCTAGTGAGTTCAATATTGATTATAGGTCAGGTTCCCTTTAACGTTGTCTGGCTGAATGTTGAGGAATACTCGTGTTTTTCATTTACATCAATTGCATGTCAAGCGTAATAGAAAACACAGAAAGTATTGGGTGTTTGGCGTAGCAGTGTCATATCAAGAGCGAGTGTTGATGTATCTGCCGACGGCTGTTGGTGGTTTGGTAATACGAATATTATGTGGTGTGGTTGAGGCACCACACAGATACACCACAGCATCCCAGCGGTAGAGGCCGATGGGCAAACCCAAGCTGTAGCAGGTTAGATAAATGGGTGAAAGCAAACGATAACACCACATAGCTCATGGTTATTGTTTTTTTTTTTTATAGTTTCCATGACTTGTTTACCTTGGAAGCCAATTGTTCTTCTCTTGAGAAATCTATGAAAAATTTTACACACACACACACACACACACACACACACACACACACACACACACACACACACACACACACACACACACACACACACACACACACACACACACACACACACACACACACACACACACACACACACACACACACACACACACACACCACACACACACACACACACACACACACACACACACACACACACACACACACACACACACACACACACACACACACACACACACACACACACACACACACACACACACACACACACACACACACACACACACACACACACACACACACACACACACACACACACACACACACACACACACACACACACACACACACACACACACACACACACTGTAGTAGCAGCAGTAGCAGAAACACATGTGTAATTTACTATATATTTAGTGTTTCATCTCTCAGGGACTGGTAATGATCCAGCCTTCACTTATACAAACACTCTGCCTGTTGCTAGGAAGTATGCTGCTATTCCTTTCTTGATTCAACTTATCGACTGGCTCTCTTTTCACTCGCTCCCCTGACATCCCGCCACCTGTCCTTTCATACTCATCCTAAGCCTCAATGGGGGTGATACCCGCGCGAGGTCTTCGCTCATTAAGCACTCCCCGGCAACCACCACAGTGACTCCAGTGACCAGTGGTGGGAATCTCACATCTACCTGGATGGTAAATCAATACTGGGAGACAGAAGTCAGAGTCCCTTACTGACTGTATCTCCGCTGGACTACGTTACATAAGAACATAAGAAAGTAAGGAGGCTGCAAGAGGCCAGTTGACTTAGACAAGGCAGCTCCTGAGAGGAAACACATTCGGTCTGACTGTGCACTCACCTTCAACAACAGAGTCAGATTAAAATATTTATCATGGAACACAAAGTCAGTGTACTGAGTAAACAAATGCGGCTCCTCTTGTTTTCTCTACGCAATTCAGCGCCATGGAAGATTTTTTTTCTCTCAATCAACTTCATCCACTGGAGATGAAGGGAGGACTCAAGCTTCATTGGACTCTGGCATCATCGCAAGTTTCAGTGATTGGCTCAAGTTTGGTCTACAACTTGATGAACGTTACCGACCTAAACAAAGACCGAAAGCAGTGAGTTTGTAGTCCTTACAATAGCACGTTGAATATGCGGCTAGTACTGGGAATGATGATGATGATGATGATGATGATGATGATATAGATAACAACAATGAGAATAATAAACACTAACAACAATAAAGAAAATATTGATAATAGTAAGATCATAATATAGATAATAATAGTAACAACAATAGCGATGACGCCGATAACAATGGCAACAATAGCAACCACAACCCAAACAACATCAATCAGTCCTCCGTCACCGTGCTCTCCGCTGCCTAAGTTGATATCAGGAAACAAGACACTATAAAACAGACAGCATCAAGGAGAGCATCTAGAAAAGAGTGTCATGCCTATAATAACTACAATAAAAAAACCCACACAAACCCACACATAATACCTAACAGTTATGCAAGAGTTAGTATCAAGAGGTGATATTTAAACAGCAATAACATACACGCAATCTGCAATATCGTTTGAAGCCAAATCTGACTCCCTGCACACTTCCTATGAATGAGGTCATGATTGCTGTGAGGGTGTCCTGGCCCTTGTCAAGCCCCACAGCTTCCCAGACATACAGTAAACAGACATACACACGAGGCCTGTATTAACTTGACAAATCTAAGTCTCTGAAACTGCTTATTGCCGGTCGCGTCCCACTCCTCAGAAATCCCTACCAGTTATCCTCAAATCTCCCCTCCACAAGTTAAGGAGAT
>JAXIVD010003545.1:37500-44971 GCA_036785275.1 Cancer borealis
ATGAAGGTTGTGTATCTGTGCCCATGTGCGTCATGGCGGGAATCAAGGACACGAGCTGCGGACAACACTGAAGCTACTGTCGAGCACCTGATCAATCAAACACCTTCACCGAACATTTCCTCTTAAGCGTCGCACACTGTCAGCACATCAAGTAAACGTGGAGGTCGTACGTCATGAAGTATTTACGTACAATGATATGTGTGAATCATTCACCCACTGGTCTGGGACACAAACTCACGGTATAATTCAGGTTATCACAAGCACACACCACTGGGGAATAAGGAGACCCTGAAAGATAACGTCTGATTGCTGAAGTTGGACGGAAAAATGCCCAAGCGACCTCACTTGATGTATGCACTAGATGTCCAGAGACGAGCTGGTGTCATTAGGTGGACATGTGAGGTGTTTTTAAAGGAGAGGAAACTATGACCTGTATTCAAGTCAGTAAATGAAAGAGATTACCTCGCATCAACCTCCGTAATTTAGTCTGCATGAAACGTCCGGTCTTTACACCTTTATACCCACTCCTGCACCTGTACAGGCCGCCCCTTTATGGCATCCCTGCACGCCTTTATGCTGTATCGTTAGGCCACGCCTGCACAGCTTTATGCCACCCATTACATGGTATATTGCACTGTTACTGGAAAGGTGTCAAGAGATGTGAGGGGCCTTACCTGAGGCCTCACATGGTACCGCTACAGAACAAGAATATTGTAACTAGAATCAGAGAAAAATTTACTGTTCTAGTCTCCTGTGATGCAATGGCAAGGGACATACGCGACCTCACTGTGTTATTAATAGGAAATAAGCAGATTATAAGCTTACAAATGAGTTGAATGCCAGCAGCAACAGGCAGCTATGAATTATTTCCTACACAGAGGTGGTGGTGTTTGTCTTCAATGTTGTTCCCTTTTCAAACTTTAACTTCTGAAATATTACATAAACCATATCAATAAAATTCTCCCAACAAAAATAAAGTACATACATTCATTTTATTGGAAGGACAAGTGAAGGAATAAGTCCAAGCTTGATCCACGCCATCTAGTGAGTGATTGTGGCGCACATGTCTGTTTGTAGCGCCACCAGGTGTGTGTGTGTGTGTGTGTGTGTGTGTGTGTGTGTGTGTGTGTGTGTGTGTGTGTGTGTGTGTGTGTGTGTGTGTGTGTGTGTGTGTGTGTGTGTGTGTGTGTGTGTGTGTGTACCAGGCAATAAAATGGTTCTCCCCTCTCCTCTCTCCTCTCCCCCTTCCGCCCACACGCCCACCCTCCTTCAAGCTGCGTGGATGTGTGTGTATTCCCCTGTTGTTATAAAAATGCGCTTTATTAATTGAATGAGCAGTGGGACGTATATCAATTTTCCTATTACCTCCAGTGTGTGTGTGTGTGTGTGTGTGTGTATGTGTGTGTGTGTGTGTGTGTGTGTGTGTGTGTGTGTGTGTGTGTGTGTGTGTGTGTGTGTGTGTGTGTGTGTGTGTGTGTGTGTGTGTGTGTGTGTGTGTGTGTGTGTGTGTGTGTGTGTGTGTGTGTGTGTGTGTGTGTGTGTGTGTGTGTGTGTGTGTGTGTGTGTGTGTGTGTGTGTGTGTGTGTGTGTGTGTGTGTGGGTGTGGGTGTTAATTAATGTTGATAATAATAATAGTACCAGTAATAATGATAATAATAATAATGATAATAACAATAACAATGCTAATGATGATAATAATAGTAGTATCCTCTTGATTATAATACTCGCTTCACCCTGTAGATTGGCAGCACGAAAGCATATTTACACAGCCATTACAGGCGTGATGTGGGTCGTTAAATAGCTGAGGGTCACGGTCAGAGCAAGAAAAAGCGTTTCATAAGACGAGGAAAGAAAGAAAAATCGTCAAGAAAAGTGAATAAAAATAATGGCAAGAAGATGGTCGTTGAATTAAGAAGAAATTAAGATCGCGGAAGAAACTTTATACCAAAAGAAATAGTAAATGAGTAAGATAAGGTGAGTGTAGAAAAGAAAATAATGAAGGTCTAGAAAAACAATAAGAAAAACATTTGGTTGAATTACTTAACAGTGAGGCAATATAGAAAGGAGACTGAACTGCCAAATACAATGAGGCAACTCAGTATGTAGGAGAGAGAATGAGTGAGATCATTAGATTCAATTCATTGGGGATAAATTAAGTCAAATGAGATAAGACAATGGAAATGCCAGAGCTAGAAACTGAGGTGCGAGGGGGAGGAGGTGGTAAAGCTGGGAAGTGCTGGTGGACGAGGAGACTGTTCAAATATTCGCACAGGAAAGATCGCTGAGGACTGGAGGTCAGGTGTTGTGGCATGTGGGAAACAAAGGTAAACTAAAGCAAGGGACTGAAACTTCGGGAAAAAAATAATAGATGGATGAGTTACAGTTGATGTTACGGAGGTGGATGGAAAAAAGTTATATATAGTTTGAGGTGTGAAAAGAGGATTAGTAGATACAGAAAACTTTGAGTGAGGATGGAATATATAGAAAAATAATTAAAGTAGAGAGATAAAATTTAGTGAGAATTGGTGATTTGTGGACATTTTGCTATGCTTTGTCAACGTTGAGGTGGTCAGGATCTTTTGTTTTGTGGAAATTGAAGACATTTTCAAATCAACACCGACACTGCCACCTGTGGGAGGAAAACTGCAGGGAAGAAAATAAATAAGAGTAAGAGAAGAGGCCTCGGTAGCACCGGGAATTATTAAGACAAGTGTGAAACAAAATAACACTCGACGTCTATACTTTTGCTTATGCTGGTCAAAATCCGGTGCAGGAGAAGGACTAAGAAATATTCTGTATTTTGATATGCAAAGTCAACGCTTCAAAAAGGAAAAGAAAATATATATACGAAGCTTCAGAGAGGTTCGAGAAGGATTGAAATTATTATTTATGAAACTAATGGAAGAAAGGAAAATCAACAAAACATTGAAGACAAATATAATAATCAATACCTGAATGATCCAAAAACTCCAGCTTTATAAAAAAAAAAATAGACCAATGAAAACAGAAAATGAGAATAACTGAATTAGAACAGAAGATGAGAGGAGAATTAAGAGTGAAGCAGGATGTGAAGGGAAGGGTCAAGTGGGCGGAATATGTGGAGAGACTGGAGGAGGGAAGACTAGGAGAGTGGCAAAGAAAGTAGAGTAGTGAGAGGTGGAAGGACAAAGGCCAAAGGGAAGGTGAGATGAATGGACCGTGTGGCGATGAGATGGAAGGAAGGTAAGGCTAGAGGAGTGGAGAGGGGCTAAAGGGAGGCTAAGGGAAGATTGAAGGCCTTAGGGTAATATATAGTACTAGTCTCATATTCTTGATGATGACGATGATGATGATGAAGATGATGATGATGATACGTATCTATAATGCAATTTTTAGTCGTGCACCTCCTATCTATTCATCTCTTTCCTTTCTCCTTTTCATTACAAATCCTCCTTTTCCTCTTCTTCCTCCTTTTCCTCTTTTTCTTCCTCATCCATACGTTACAAGTCTTCCTTATTTATCTGTGTTCACTTTACATATTGTGTCTGGAGTCATCTTCATCATTCATCACTAATACTCATCTCATGTGCAATTCATCACCCTAAGTGCAGACTCTCCCTCTCCATGTTGTGCCGTAATGGTGTGTGTGTGTGAGAGAGAGAGAGAGAGAGAGAGAGAGAGAGAGAGAGAGAGAGAGAGAGAGAGAGAGAGAGAGAGAGAGAGAGAGCCACGTGGTAGTCAATAAACACTTAGCTGCTATGAAAACTTTTATGGGATCAAGTGAGCGAGAGGAGAGTGTGGGTGCCAGTCCCACGAGGGCAAGAAACTGCTTTCAATACCCGTGGGGAGAGGAGGAGGAGGAGGAGGAGGAGGAGGAGGAGGAGGAGGAGGAGGAGGAGGAGGATTTGGCATGATAGTAAATTTCATAAACGGGAAGCATAGTGAAGGGGAGGAGGAGGAGGAGGAGGAGGAGGAGGAGGAGGGGAGAGGCGTGGAGGAGACGAGGTATGTAACACACACACACACACACACACACACACACACACACACACACACACACACACACACACACACACACACACACACACACACGTGCACTCACTCCCACACTTCCCCTTGTTTTCCTCTCTGTAGCAACATTACGATGTCCACTCGTTGTCGCCTTCCTGTGTGTGCGAGGCTGTTTTGGGGGAAGCTGTAGGCGGGAGATGTCGTTGTTGGTGGTTTTAGTGGGATTGGGCGGCGGCAGGGTGTTGTGAGGTGAGCGATGGGCATGAGAGAGAGAGAGAGAGAGAGAGAGAGAGAGAGAGAGAGAGAGAGAGAGAGAGAGAGAGAGAGAGAGATGTGAGAAGAGGTGGTGCGTGGAAGATGAATAACGTGAAGTATTGGTAGAAGGCATAGAGGAGCTGGTATGTGGACGAGAGCGAATAGGACGGTTAACAAGTGGCATGGAGGTGTGCGATGGTGTGGGGATGTGAGTTAGGTGTGAGGGGAGTAGTGTGTGGCATTGTAAGGGGGGAGGAGGGGGCGGCTGCGTGATGGGGGAGGAGGGGGTGGAAGCGTGACGGGTGGAGGGGGTGGCGGGGTGAGTGGGTAGCAGCAGCGATGGGAGGGAGGGAGAGAAGTGGAAGGTAAGGTTTTAGGAACATCCTCATTAAGTAGAATATTCAGGTCACAGTAACGTGCCAGACTGAATGTGGGTTTGAGCTGCTTCTGTCTCTCTCTTTATCTCCATCTTATCACTACTATCAGGTGAAAAAGAAGGCAAATAGATAAGTTTCAATAGAACGTCATATATACTTTCGTTGGTGAATAACTGTTGGCTGCGTTTTTAAATATTACGGTGAACTAATAATTGTTCGTCAACACTTCACTCGAAGTTTTCATTACTTGAAAGTTATTTAATATGTTTTAGGGATATACTTCATATGTGAAGAGCATGTGGACTCAGGGATCCAATTTGTGGCCTGAGTATTGTGTTACTAAATTGTGTTTCATACGGGAGGGAGAGTGGTGCCGTACGGAGCCAGTATTAGCGTGGGATGGCAATCACTAATTTGCCGCTCGTGTGCACGTTGCCAGTGTTGCCTTATTCTACATTATCGTGTCATGTGCCGAGACGTGAGGCTGGGTGGGTCACGGGCATGATTGGAGCAAGTCTCATCCCTGTAAGTGAAGGTCAACTCCGTATTGTTGGTACTCATGTATTCCTCTGTGGCTGGCTGTCAAGAGCAGCTTTCACAAGCCTCCAGCAATGACCATACACTGCAGACCGTACACACCCATCAATCACACTCCGCCGCCCTCACCCACCACGCATCACCACTTCACTCGTCGACCTTGAATCACTCACACGCCACAGGTTCACCTTATGGCATCTTTTCTTTCGTGCTGCTTCCCTGTAGCCTCATATTCACCCGATACACTCCCTATTTCCGAACATGTCCACTTCTCTCCTCTTCAGCCCCGTTTCCTCCTGCACGACGCCTCATCAAATCTCTCGCTGATTACTCTCCTTTCGCAAGTTGTACTATTTTTTACTGGGTTTAACTTTTGACTCCTTTCCGCATGAGCCGGGGTCGAGGCTAAGGTTTCATCACTGGCTTTTTATCCCCGACGATTCCTCATCACAGCCCTGGATAATTACAAAACTTGTGCCTTCCATCCTTTTCCTCACTGCGCCTCACACACCGCTCACGCATCCACGTTTTCGAAGGTCATGTTTACACCTTTACTGCTTCCTTCCATTTCCAATATACATATACATATACATCATCATCATCATCATCATCAGCGTTTATGAATCCACTGCAGGACAAAAGCCTCCCCTCTCTTCACTATCCGCTATTAGTTTGTTTGCTATAATGGTGATATGGTGGAGGAGGAAGTGTGGATGAAAGGGGGTTTATGGGAGGGGGAGGGGGATGATGTGGATGACTAATGAAACGAGGTGTCGGAATGACAGTGAAGATAATTGGAGAAGTTATATTATTATTAAACGCCATTTGCACCATTCCTGCCCCTTAAATACTAACACACACACACACACACACACACACACACACACACACACACACACACACACACACACACACACACACACACACACACACACACACATGCTAGCCAGGATAATGAAGTGAAGATATGTTGGTTCATCACCTCAACACTCATCTGCTTAGTAATGTTCCTTCCTTACGCCACATACCCACACACATTTCACGCATTTCTCTGCATAATAAGACCTTGCCTTCCATGCTGCCATTAAGACTGCAATAACCAAGCTCATATATCAAGCACTAAACCTTATAGTGCCACTGCAAATGCGTGAATAGAGATAATTAAAGGTAAATGAATAAGTTAAAATTGTTGTAATATGAGAATGTTGTAGTTAATTTTTTTTTTGTGTGTATATTATTTGTTTTTTTATTATTTGTGTTTTTTTTCTTTTTTTTGTTAAGTATGGTGAAAGGAAGGGAAGCTTGTGGGTATGGGTTTGTGGGTTTGTGTGTGTGTGTGTGGGGTGGGTGTGGGTGTGGATGTGTGGGTGCGTGTGTGTGTGTCGCGCTTTTAAAAAAAATAATAAAATACTTCAGGTGGACGTAACACTTGTGGTCCAATTATTTTATATAATTAACTACACTCATCATCATTATACCACCACCACCACCACCATCACCACCACCACCACCATAACAACCACCACCACCACCACCATCACCACCATCATCAACAACATGGTGGGGGCGCGGTGTCTTCTCTTCTGTCTCTTTACAACCTCTTACAAGACAATAATGTGACTTGTGTTGCTGACAGCTGGGAGAAGATTTAGAGGAGAGGGAGGTAGAAGAAGAAGAAGAGGAGCAGGAGGAGGAGGAGGAGAAGGAGGAGGAGGAAGGAGGAGGAGGAGGAGGAGGAGGAGGAGGAGGAGGAGGAGGAGAAAGAACCATGATGCTTGGAGAAGATCTTTGTACACATTTTGTAATGCTCTTAAGACTGTGCAGCTTCTAATTCGCATCTCACTTCTGTTACTTGTATTACACTTAAGAAAAAAAGTGAAGGAGGAGGAGGAGGAGGAGGAGAAACAGCAACGACACCATAACCAAAAGCAAAAGGAGCAAAAAGAGGTTTTGCGTTTGTGTGTTGTGTTTTTTTTAAGTTTGAGGTCATGTTCAGCTCTAGTGTTCATGTTTCAGTTTTAGAAATAGGGATGCTGCGTGTTATATGTGCGTGATATGTGCTGCCTGTTATGTGCTATGTGTTGTGTGCTGCCATAACATCACCATGCCTCCACCTCATCCTTCTCTTGGCAGTGAAAATGACTGATCTAACAGGTAAATCTCTCTCCTAATATATATAATTCACATTTTCTCTCATTTTTCACTAATCTGTAATTAAATAACTATCACATTAGATTCACTTTCAACTTATTCAATTTACGAGTTTATTCTGATCGCATATTTATAAATTTGATGAATCACTACTCTCTTGT